>JAMKQA010070708.1:0-13279 GCA_024699735.1 Posidonia australis | reverse complement strand
TTGTCATATGGCGGGAGCATCTACTGTCTAAGATCTACTTGGAGTTCATGATTTTTCTGCATCATAGGATGCAAGCAAGGTCTTAGTTATCCACATTATTCTTGGTTTTCTTTTTATTCCATTTATTTTAGTTTGATTGTTGTCAACCCATTTTGCTTGCCTTCTTACAATAATGATGTATTTTTCGTTTGTGGTTGTTTTTATAAAATCATTTTCATAGGGGGTGTCATTAAATTTTGAATATCTAATTCCATATTTATTCAATGAATGTTTTTGATTTGAGAGGATTTTATCTAGGTTTTCTTTCCCTTTTGTAAATTTGGTTACAATGTTGAGTAAGTCATTGCTATTGATTTTTAATGTTGTAATATCTTTTTTTAAATTTTTTATGTTATATTTTATATGGTTGATTTCTTACTTTAGTTCAATATTTTTCTACTTTAGTTCATCATTTTCATCAAGCAAAATTTTACCTTCACTAATGAGTTTCTCATTTTCATTTGTATGGTTTTCTATGTTTAGATTTTGACTTTTGTTTTTAGCTTTTAGAGTCTTGTATTTTTCATATAATTTATTAAAAGCCTACATGAGTTCTTCTATATTAATGTCTTCCATGTTGAAGGAAGAGTCAATTTCACTAGCCTGTGTTATAAAGTACATGTTGGTTTTTTCATTTTCTGAGACAGAGTCCTCATCAAAAGATGAGTCACTCTCATCCCATGTGGCTTGGTGGGTTTTCTTCTGGATAGGTTTTTCATTCTTTTTATTAATTTTCATCCGTAGAATGGAACAATCTCTTTTGAGATGTCTTGGCTTATTGCATTTAAAGCATAAGTGTAGATCATCTTTCTCTTTATTTTTATCTTGATATTTATTTAATTTCTTTTGAAATCTTCCTCTCTTATTGAATTTCTTAAATTTTCTTGTTAATAGGGTAATGTCTTCATCTTCATCTTCGGATTCTTCTGAATCCGAAGTAACTTTTAGTGTTATATTCTTCTTCTTAGAGTTTTCAATTTCTTCCTTTTCCTTTTCCTTTAGTAGACTTCATAAGAAGTTAGGTTTCCTATTAAATCTTCTAGGGAATATGTTGATAGGTCTTTAGTTTCTTCTATGGTAGTGGTTTTCTTTTCCCATTCAGGGGTTAGAGACCGAAGAATTTTCCTCACTAATTCATTTTGAGAATAATCTTTACGAAGGAATTGAAGATTATTAGTTATCTCGTTAAATCTAATGAAAATTTTACTTATGGGTTCATTATCTTTCATTCTAAATGGTTCAAACTTGTGAATAAGTATGTTTATTTTTGTTTCTTTAACTTGGTTAATTCATTCATGTGTGACCTCTAAAATATGCCATGTTTCATGGAAACTCTTGTAATTTGAAATCCTATTAAATTGTTCTTTACTAACAGTACAAAATAGTATGTTTAATCATTTAGCATTTAATTAGACTAGGGTTTTTTCTTCATTACTCTACCTTCTAAAGGATGTGGAACTAAAGGTAAAGTTATTTATTACTATATCTTATAATTCAAAACTCGTTGATCTCAGATATATAATCATCCTATATTTCCAGTAACTGTAATTTATTCCATCAAAAAATGGTGGTTTATTATTGCTTTGTCCATTCATAATATTATTGTTAAATGATAAAGAAGCCATGTGTTCTAGTAGACTATTATAATATTATTGTTAAATGATAAAGAAGTCATGTATTCTAGTAGATAATTAATCTAACGTTAGAAAACTTCGCTCTGATACCAATTGTAGGATCAAGTGGCTTCTCTAGAGGGGGTAAATAGAGAATGTTAATTTTAAATATTTACTTTCCCAATTTTAGTTATAAGTTATATAAAATGAGGTGTTTTAATAAAGTAAATAGGCAACTATTACACTATCTTATAGATTTGGAATTAAGACTAATTCATGCATAGGAAGGGGATGAGAGAAATTGAATACTCATGCAATTTATAGTGGTTCGGTTAAATCCTGATTTAGTCCACTCCTCGAGATTCTCTTGAGATTTTTCCTTATACTTTGGGTAACAAAACACTTACTTGTGTTGGCTGTTCCATCAATCCAATCCTTGCTCCTTCCACTTTTCGTATCCTGAGAAGCTAGAGTCTTTTCTTGTAGTTTTACAACAGATGACTTCTCTTTCATAGGGCGCTTTCAAATTGAGATTACAACACCGGACTTGTGAAGAGAACGTAGGACAAAGTTGAGTACAGTAATTAAGGGTTATAAGTATATTGATGTGATGTGTGTACTATCATGGCTTGTAATCCTTAATTACTGTATTCAACTTTGTCCTACGTTCTCTTCACAAGTCCGGTGTTGTAATCTCAATTTGAAGGGGTCCTATTTATAGCTAAAGGACTATCAAAAGATGTGTCTAATGATTATAAAAATGGCTAGTCTATCGGTATGCTGTTTTGACCTCCGAAATGCCATTTGTGTCTTCAAACTGCAACTTTTGGGCAATTCGGTATGTCAAAATTATTTCGATGCCGAATTTTCCTGATACGGTATACTGTTTTAGTACGGTATGTCGTTTTATCTTCAACTTTATCTTCAACTTTATCTTCCCATTCTTTGTCGGAGTTCCGTTGCTTGGTATGATTTCTCCTACTTTAGTATACCGATTTTCCTCCGGTATGTCGTTTTTGATTCATCTTTGATTCGGAACGTCGATGTTTATGTCGTTTCTTCCTAATTTGGTATACCGATTTGGTTCGGTATGTCGAAATGAGTCTTCTTTTATTTTTCAACTAATTTGTTAAGTATATCTTTACATATTTATTTACAATCATATTACATAAGGTTTACATGACTAAAGTAATTACAATTCTTCAACTTTATTTTTCTTTCATGAAATTATACAAAAAATTCATTAGTCTAAGTATAATCATTAAAACAAAATATATTTCTAACAGTTGGTGACTCGTACTGTCAGAGCTATAGTAGTTATCTGTAGATGGGTCTACACTATTAAGCACAAAGTTAATGACAACATCGATAGATACAAAGTCAGATTAGTTGATTGTGAGTTCACTCAGACATATGATATTGATTTTGTCGAGACTTTCTCTTTGGTTTCTCGTCTCAATTCCATAAGAGTTATATTGTCTATTGCTTTCAATAACTTTTGGGATTTGTACGAGTTAGATGTCAAAAATGTCTTCTTATATGGTGACATGATTGAATCTGTTTTTATTGAACAACTTCCAAGTTATGTTGCTTAGGGGGAGGATAGAGTATGCAGATTAAAGAAGACAATCTATGACCTAAAACAGAGTTTTCAATTGTGATTTGAGAAGTTCAGTCAAGTAGCTATAGCTGGTGGTTTTTAGAGATATGATGTTGATCACTCTGTGTTTTACAAAAAACTATTTGTGGATGTGTTCATCTGGTAGTATATGTGGATGATATCTTGATGACAGGTAGTGATGAAAAAGGGACATCAGACATTAAAGAGTAAGGATCATTTTGTCACTAATGATACGGGAAAGTCGCGGTATTTCCTTGGTATTAAGTTTACCTATGCAAATGGGAAGATATCACTGTCTCAGGAGAAGTATGTCGTAGATCTTTTACAGGAAATAGGTCTTCTAGGGTGCAAGCCAGAGAGTACTATGATTGAGCAGACATTGGTCTTCTGGGACATCAGTTTAGATTTATTAGAGAATCCCAGTTAGTACAAACGATTGATCAGAAAATTTATATATTTAACAGTGACTCAGTCAGATATTTCATTTGCAGTTAGTCTATTGAGTCGGTTTTTACATGAGTCCAGGCGTGTGCACTGGACTGGAGTTCTACGTGTTTTATCTTATATCAAAGGTGGTCTAGGTAAAGATTTAGTCTATAGAAGAAATTGTCATGTGAAGATCATGGTTTATTCAGAAGATATGTTGGAGACTGAGGGGATAGGAAATCAACATCTGGTTTCTGTACTTATGTAGGATGGAATTTTATCACTTGGTGCAATAAGAAATAGAATGTTGTGTTAAGATCCAATATTGATGTGGAATATAGATCCATTGCTCAGACTGTTTGTGAGATGATGTAGATTAAGTCACTCTTGGTGGAACTTGAGCAGCTTATGTTGATACATTGTGATAATCAGGCAGCCATCTTTATTGTAAATAATTCCACCTTTCGTGAGTGTATGAAGTGCATAGAGGTTGATTGTCACTATGTGAGAGATTTAATTACGAAAGGAGTTGTGTTTACACCTTACACTCAGTTATCAGAGTAACTAGTTGATATCTTCACAATGAAATTAAATATTGGTATTTTCAAGTCTTTATGTAATAAGTTAGATATGATAGATATATATGTTCCAGCTTGAGGGGGAGTCTTAGAGATATATATATGTATGTGTGGGTTGAGAATCATGGATAACGGGCTATTGGATATCCATTTAGTTTAGGCTATCTGATATATTATATATATATGTACCTACATAGAAGTAATAATACAGATCTTCTCCCTATTATTTCCACTTCTAACAGTTCTCTTTTAATTTCTTAGTTTTGCTCATTTGTCGATTTGGCGTTTCTTATTTTATTCAATCCCTGAATCAATTTTGTATTTACTTTTTTTTATCAAATTCTTTATTCAAATTGATATTTACATCCTCTTGGATGATTTTTATCACCTTGAATGGAAATCACCCTAACTTTCTTCAAAAGGAAGCAAGTGATGAGAATTTCTTATCAACGTACAATTGTTTTCACCTTGATTTCAGAAACCATGTGTTGTTCAAGTGCCAGGTGTTTATACGGGGACTTGAGGATGAGAGAATCTTTGGTCGATACATTGTCCTTGCAACTCTTAGGGTCATATTCGTAGTTACAAAAGAACTTTAGTTAATTTTTTGATCTACTTTGAAGGGCTGTAAGCTGCTCATCAGCTCCCTTTACAAAAAAAGGCTCCATTCCCCATGGGGTTCCAGTAAGATCACAAACATGGTAGTCAGAAGTGTAACTGCATCACTACTGCATTCAGGATCCCTTGTGTTATACTGGCTTGGATGCTACAATAAATCCTTTTGATATTATCTTCTGAAATTCCTTTCTCTGGTCAGGATCCTAAAAGGACACAACAAAGACAAAAATGGCCAAGCTCATGTGCTACATCAAATTCAGCCTCATCCTCCTATTAATGAGTAGACATAGCATAAAAGTCATTATAATGAGGAAATCATGGTTTTTAATGTTGGAAATGTATCGGACTTCTGCAACTTGGAAAAAAGACACATGTTGACAAAATATCAATGTGTCAGTATCGTGTCTATGGCAACAAAGTAAAAAAAAAAAACCTTTGTTCACAAAACTTCTATGCTAGTGTTGTGTTGGTAAATTGAGAACTCAACAGGTGTCAGCATATTTCGCTCCAAAACTTTTGCTGACACCTATCAACATTTGATACCATGGTTGATTTAAAGTAGTTTGAAACATGTGTAGGACAAAATTGGATTGTTTGGAGCACTGATATCTTTTTCTTATCTTTTGGAAGTGATTGCTTTTGTTTGTTTTTGTTACTTGTTGTAGTACCCTTTTTACCTGATAAACTTTGTTTTTACTCAAATATATGTGTTTAAATGATCCTTCTCTTCCTATAGGTCGTGGATTTTGGAGAAAGTGGGCCCCTTCGATGCTCACGTTGCAAAGGATACATAAACCCTTTCATGAAATTCATTGATCAAGGAAGACGTTTCATATGCAACTTATGTGGTAATAATGATAATGTTGTGCTTCACTCTTTATTCATTTTATCTTGTCTTGTCTTGTAACTTTATTTTAATCATACTATATCTTTTGTACAATAGGTTGTCTACTACTTTGTGCCATATGCACAATCATATCCTATAGAAACTCTGTATGTTCTATGATACATATGCTGCGACCTAGTTACTGAAATTACAGCTTTGACAGCTCAAGATTTACTTGTGAGTTGTGACCTATGTTGAATCCACTTATTACATGAGCCCAGAAACTGGTTTTTAGCTAGTGGATATAATCGTTATGTAGTTGGTGCTTTTTTGTGATGTGCCAATAGCTTGAGGAAAGCATACATTTCTCCAATTTCACCCATTATCTTGCTTCAAAAATTAATACCCAATGAAATGCAAATGCTTGAAGGCAGACTTCCTTTTCGGCTGTTGACGTGTTTTTGCATTTAGAGATGCCACACTTTGGTTTTTTTTTTCCAAGTTTGCTATAAAAAAACAGTATACATTGTTTGTTATCTTTTAGTTTATCTTTTTTTTTTTTGGAAAAGTGACCTATGCTCATATTTTTCTTATTAATAATTTTTATCTGTAATATCAGGAACTTGTTCATGAAATTTGTGCCGTATTTTTTTCATTGAGATTGATTGGCATATTCTCTTGCATGAGATGCACTTGATTGAACTTTGAACCTGGTTATTCCTCTTTAGCTCGTCCTGAGATCTTGATGTTTGAACAAACATTGTATTATTGATTTCTTTTGCAAGGCTCAAATCATATTTGTGTCTGGGATTTCATCATATTTGTGTCTGGGATTTCATCAGATCTTATTTGTTAACTCCTGAAGTTTCATTTCTAAATTTCATTATTTTGTGCGTTTCATGATTTTTATTGGAAAGTTCCCTACCTTCATTGATTTACTTGCATTAATAGAGTTTATCAAATGATTTTATTTTTGGCATATCCTTGACCAATTTATTTTACGAGACTATCCCACCGAAACATTTATTTGGCAGGATTTACTGATGAAACTCCACGAGAATACCATTGTAATCTGGGACCTGATGGTAGGCGGCGAGATGTTGATGAAAGGCCTGAGCTATGTCGAGGCACAGTTGAATTTGTTGCCACCAAAGAGTACATGGTATATTAATGGTTGAGTAGAAAGTGTAGCATCCATTTGTTATATTCATTTGCTATTGTTGTTTTGTAATGATTACACATTTTAATCTAAGAGCTATGGCTCAACCCTGTTTAGTATTTTCTTGTATTTTATTTTTGTCTTATAGTTGTTATACTCCTACTTTTAAAATTTTATAATAAATCGTCATGATGGCAAATCCAGAAGTAAGAGCAGTGGATTATCCATGTTAAATTTTTATAGATGATTTCTTAATAATGTAGCTCTCCACCTTACCTTACATTAAAAAAGTTTTCTTATCAAGGTATCTTGCTTATTTGCACCACTATGTTCTTACTTTCTACTTCACTTGCATCCTACTTTCAATAGTTCAACTGACTGCTAATAGTTTGTGTTACGTGAAATATTATCACCATTGTAGTTGTCGTAGAATACATATTTGTAGAAGTCAAGAAATCTTGAGAAATGTCTGGGAAGCATGCTTTTCCTTGACATGAAGTATGAACATTTATCAAATTACCTAAAAAAATATAGGTAGTTATCCATTGTCAAATCTGGAGATATAAACCTTTGAAGTTTTCTTGGAGAAGCTTGTTATTCGAAGGCGAAGGTGAGTATGAATGATGTCTAATTTGGGGTGATGAATGTTTATAGTTCGTGCGAATAGTGTCGATGGATCTTTCTGTGGGAGGATCTCAGGTTGGATGGCCAATGTGGCATGGATAAAATTGTGATTGGTGGAGATTTTAATGTCACTAGATTCTTGATTGATCAAAGAGGCGGGTTGGCACAAATTACGAAGGGAATGAGGGAGTTTAATGACATGATCTATTGATCTCAGAGGTGGGGTCTATTGATCTGCTAGTGCCAGGGTGTTAATTTGGTTGGTTTAATTTTTGTCGTGATCCATCTATGGTCCGAATTGATTGAGTTTTGGTATTGATTGCTTGGGATGGTTTGGGGCTAGACACATGTCTTGTTTCAATAGATCAACTTATGATCACCATCCTTTCCTCTTATCTTTGGTGGAGAATGTTGATTGGGGTCCTCATCCCCTTTGATTTGAGGCTAAATGACTTGAGATGGAAGGTTTTAATGGCCTTTTACGAGGATGAGGGGTCCAAACAGGATTGAAGGGTCGCTAGAAGTTCTAGAGCGATTAGGGCTTCACCAAGTGCCTTTGCACAGAATTGGATCAAAAAGTGATTGAAAGGTTGGGCAAAAGAGAAAATTGAGAAGGGAGAGGTGGTCAAAGCCTTGAAAATTCAAGATTTATCAAGGTCTTGGGTAAAAAGAGGGCTCTGGGGTGTGGAATGAAGATGATAGGAAAGCTAGGGTCGAATTTAAAGGCCAATTGGAAGAGTGCTTGAGGGGAGATGACATTGCTTGGAGACAATGCTTGAGAGCTTTGTGACTCAAGATGGGTGATTGAAATTCAAAGTTCATCCATTGTATGGCTAATGGTAGGAGATGAATGAACTTCTTGGGGCTAATTGTGATTGATGGGGTAATCATGATAACTAAGGTGGAAGTTAACGATGGTTTGGGAGCCTTTTTTTAGAAGAGTAATGCCCATGTGTGGGTGAGGCTAGAGAATGTGGGTCTTAAAAGCATCTCAAGGATGGCGGTTGATCTTATTGAGCAGGGTTTTTTGGTCGAGGAGGTGAAGCTGGTTATATTCATTATGATTGGTGAGAAAGTTCTTGATCCTGATGGTTTTCTCATTCTTTTCTTTCAAAAATATTGCGATATCTTGGAAGATAATGTTATATGCATGGTCAATGACTTCCATGCAAATAAGGGGGATGTTGGTGTCGTTAATGCCATGGATCTTAAAAAAGATTATGATAGTGTCAATTGACACTGTCTTGGTGAGGTCTTAGCGTGTATGGGTTTTGGGTTAAATGGAGAGAGGGGGTAAGTTACCGTGTGAGTTCCACAAAGTTCTCAATCCTTGTAGATGGTTGCCCTAAGGGTTTTTTTGGTTGTGGCAGGGGCTTAGGGTAGGGCGATCCCCATTCGCCACTTCTTTTTTGCTTGGTGCCGGTGATGTTCAGTTGTTTGTGTCTGAAGGTTGAATTTGCTAGGTTCTTTTCAGCGGGATTGCTCTATTCTATCTACCAATACGTTGACAACATTTTGGTGTTTTGTGGGGCATCCTTAAAGGAAGTTAAGGGCATGGTTTTTGTACTTGGATGTTTTGAATTGATCATTGGGCTTAGGGTCAATTTACAAAAGTCGACTGTGGTTAGAGTTGGGGTGGATCGAGGTTTAGTCTCTAGTGCGGTTGAGTTACTTGGGTGTCAGGTTGAAAGCCTTCCAATTCGTTATCTAGGTCTCCTGTTGTCAGGGGTGAGAGTGAGGAAGTATGATTGTAATACAATTGTGGAGAGGTTCGAGCACTACCTATCGGGTTAGAAGGGGAGGCTTTTGTCCTTTGAAGGTTGTATGACGTTGGTTTATGTGGTCCTTTTAAACCTATTGACCTACTTTTTGTCCATCGTTTGGATCCTGGTTTCGGTGGCTAAGCATCGTGAGAGGATTCACCGTAACTTCCTTTGGAAGGGTGGTTGGTCTTTTGGTAATTTTCTTCTTGTAGCTTGGCATAAAATTTTTCACTCTAGGTTGGAGGGTGAGTTGGGCATTTAATGTTTTCTGCTCTTTCAACCTTGCCCTTATTGGAAAGTGGATCTGGTGTCTTGGGTTGGTGTCCCCTGCGACAGATGCACTTTTACCACTTTGGTGGAGAGTGATTTTTAGGAAATAGTACAAAGGATAAGTTTTGAGGAAGGTGGGTCACCATTTTAGGAGAGTTTCCCTTATGTGGGCGGGTGTACTTGAGGTTGAGAGTATTATGGTTTGTGGTATTAGTCGAAGGGTTGGATGTGGGGACTGGACTTGGTTCTTGGAGGATCACTAAGTTGGTTCCATGTCTTTGAGACTATGATTTGCAGGCTTGTTTTGGTTGTCTTTACAACCTGTTGCTAGTATAGGAGAGTATTTTGCGAGGTCTGAAAATAGGATTGTGTGGGACTTGAGATTTAGGAGAGATCTCGTAGTCAGAAAAGCTTTGGAGCTTGTTTCTTTGCTTGCTTTGCTTGAAAATATGGACTCAAATGTTTAGTCTACTCTACCTGTTCTTATTCCCATACCTAGTTGTGGTTCAAGGATGGAGACTTCTCAATTGTGTAGTTGTGTCACTCTTATAAATCTTGAGTGGAGGTGGTATCTGGGTTGATTGCTATGAGTTGATATGGAATAATTGTGTTCCCTTGAAGGTGTAGTGCTTTCTTTCAGTGGATGGTCTTTCATGAAAGTATTTCGACAGAGATGGCATTACAAAGGAGAGGCTTCCATCCTACCAGTAGGTATGTGTTATGTGGTATGACAATTAATGATCTTTGTCACTTTTTATGGGAGTGTGGGACAATTTGTCGTTGGTGGTGCTCCTTAGGATGGTGACTTTTGACCATTTTAGTGGTAGTACAGCGGAGACCTTTTGGGAGCCATGGAGGCATGGTGGTAGGTGGACAGGGAGACAGAGGACCGTTTGGGCTGACCCTTGATGGATTGAGAGCATTTATGGAATCGTTTGGGGGGAAATGCTCATCTTTGCTGGATCTCTGGGACAGTAATTCCATCCGTCGTAGAATGGTGCTCAGTTGGAAGTGTGTCTGATACCTTCATTCGTGATTGGCTATTGTGTCTCTTGCTTGTTTAGCCCGTGCCTTGTGGGCTGCTGCTTGTTTTTTTTAGCCTGGTTTATCTTCTTGACAGGCCTTTATTTTCTTTTTTCCTTTCGCTGTTTTTGTTTCCTAGATGTTTTTCAATAAAATTCTTTTGATTACCACTCCAAAAAAAAAAAATCCTTGGAAGTTAAGTTCCTTATTTCAAAAAAAAAAAATCCTTGGAAGTTAAGTCTCTTCAAGCAAGTTTTTTATTTCTTTTTGTGCCTCCTCCAAATGAAATTTTTATGATTCAGCTAAGGTGTCCTGTTATTTTTTATTAGTTGTACTGTTAGCTTGTAGCTTTTGAATTATTTCTCTAGACATTGTGCATTATTTGGAGCTTTGTCATTCTTGGTTTAGCTTTTTGTTACTTTAAATGGGGTCCTGTAACTCCTGTTCGCCTTTTATCTTTTCACACATCAGTTTTTATGAAATGTTAAAGTTAATTCCCATTTTCATCACCCCATCACATGTCCATGCTGATGTAGTTTGAGTTGGTTTAGTGTACTAATATCCTAACTTGTGTGAGAAAAAGGGATTTCACGATTCATTGCCAATCATGCTACATGCTGATCCACCAGGAGTAAGCTTTTGGATGGAGTACAGTAACCAGAACTTGAATTATGTGTTTAAAAGGAAAATGTGAAGATAATGGAAATAGAGGTTTGTTATGCTGTTGTTAGTGGTTACAGTTGAATTTGCTTTTGTGTGTACTTTCAGTTGTATTTTCACTTCCTTTCTTGGCTCACTGACTTGGCAAGTTTTGTTCTTTTTCTCTCTTTTGATCTTAAATAAAATTCCATGATTGGCCAGTCAAAAAATATAAACTTTAGTGACGTAGCAGTTGTGCATGGAAAATTTAACTTGTACTTGTTAAAACAACAATATATAGAATTATATGGATATCTTGTAAAATTGTAGGATTAGTGTATCAGGTGAATGCTATGGTAATTACTTGTATACATTTTAGTGTAGTAGTGAGTTTGACGAGTTTGTGCTACTTTATTGGAATTGTCTGTATTTTTTGGCTGCCATAGATATTGTTATTCTGTTCTTTGTAGAAGTTGTTATATTTATGATTCATTGTTCATGTTTATCTATGTTTCAGGTGCGTGATCCAATGCCTGCTGTATTTTTCTTCCTTATTGATGTCTCCATGAATGCTGTACAGACTGGCGCTACTGCTGCAGCTTGCAGTGCAATTGGCCAGGCTATTGCAGATCTTCCTGTGAGTATTTTTTTTCACTTGGACCTACTTCAATTTTTAACGGATAGTGTCATTTAATTGGTATACTTTGTTGTTCAGACTTCTTTATGATGTTGCTTATGAGTTTAATTTCTTGGTGGGATCTGTTTATTTCTAAATGAGCCCTGTTGACCTCTTAAAGTTCCAATTCTAACACTTGCTTAATATTTCAATTAAGCTATCTGTTATCCAATTTTGTTGAGGTCATTTATGTATTGACAGATAAATCTTCCATCTACAGGAGGGGCCTCGAACAATGGTTGGCATTGCCACTTTTGACTCTACTGTTCATTTCTACAATTTAAAGAGGTCTCTCCAGCAGGTAGGTTCAATGATTAAATATAATGTAGGAAGAATTGGCTTGTGAATAAAAATTGTTAAAGTGCATAGATGGCTTAGCAATTATATTTCTTGGATGAGTCTTTGTGTTATGATATTTAATTGATATGCAGTGTTGGTGTAATCCAATTTTTTAATGGACCAGCTTTTGGTGTTTCTATATCCATTATTGTTCTAAATTTGTATATATTCAACGTCAGTTCGTTCTTGGTAGAATTAAAGTCAAATAATGGTCTGCCAAATATGCCTCTTATTTCTTCTCAGTTTGTAATTTTGAACCATCTCTTCAGTCACTACTGTTTGCTTTCGGTTGAAAATTTCTGGACTACCATGCGATAAGCACATCTTACACTCTGGAGTTGAGCAGAATACCATCTTCTGTTTGCAACACACTGTTTATAGTGGCAATATGTGGTTGTTATGATTATTTATATGTTACTTCTGCCTTTTCAGCCTCTGATGCTCATTGTTCCTGATGTACAAGATGTTTATACTCCTCTTCATAGTGACCTGATCGTGCAGTTAACTGAGGTTTGAATTGCTAAACTTTCATTGTCAGCCTTTTATATGACATGTACTAAATTGTAAATGAAACAATGATGAAATGCTCAAGCAAGTGGATGTTCTCTTGGCCATTAGAGGTTAATTTTAGTGCTTGTTTCTTTGTTTAGTGCCGTCAACATCTGGAGCAGTTGCTTGAGAGCATTCCAACCATGTTTGTGGACAACAAGGTTACTGAGTCAGCATTTGGTGCTGCTATGAAGGTATTTGAAGCACACATCTGTTGCATCCTAATACTTGTAGAACGTGCCTTTTTCTTTGATATTTCTCCATCCCACACATCCCACCGACATTTGTTTACTTAACTCCCTCCTTTTTTAACGTACATCACTTGCTTTTGTTCCAAATTTTGCACATGTTCCTCTCTCTGTTTTGTCATACTCTAGTATGGTTATCTCTTTTAAGGCAAATCCTATTTAGGATCGAGCATTCATCTCTGTTATAGTGGGACATAGACACGATATCTCTCGCCGTTACCCAGGCAATATGAATGTGGATCTGGGGTGGGGGGGGGGGGGGGGGGGG
>JAMKQA010070704.1:0-11105 GCA_024699735.1 Posidonia australis | reverse complement strand
TCCCTTTGGTGTTTCCGAGTCTTGTCTCTTCCTCCGGATTCACCATTTTCGCCGTGACTGTATCGGACCTCCCAGTGTGTTCCCGCACACCGGAGTCAGGTTTTTTTGGTGAACCGCGCCCTAGTGGTTCCACCAGCATGGTCACAGCAGGACTAGCCTTTATTCTGCCAAGGCAAGTCACTAGGGCACCTATGGTCGTTAATTTGACTTAGAATACCATCGCATGCCCTATAACTATGCCACAGAGATGTTTGGCGAGATCACGCGTTCGAGGTGAGTATACAGGGTCCCACCTCTTGAGCCTAAGCAAACCTGGCCTACTATAGATCCACCACAGCTAGAAAGCCATCCAGTGAAGCCTACCACTGAGGAAGCCTTAACAAAGTCCTCTTCCACCACAGCTAATCCTGTAGTCGACATCACTGCTCAACTTAAAAAGGTAAAGGCTGATATTTCCATTTGAGACTTGATTCACACTTCGACCAAGCACCGAGAGGCTTTCCTCCGAGTCTTCCAGGCCGCCCATGTAGCTCCCACTATAGAACCAGTAGCCCTCGAGACAATGGTAGGTATGATTGCCACACCCCAGGTTATCTCCTTCACGTCCCAAGAATTACCGCCAAC
Organism: Posidonia australis; assembly: GCA_024699735.1. Classification (NCBI taxonomy): domain Eukaryota; kingdom Viridiplantae; phylum Streptophyta; class Magnoliopsida; order Alismatales; family Posidoniaceae; genus Posidonia; species Posidonia australis. The sequence goes on along the minus strand of JAMKQA010070704.1, from coordinate 10,481 downwards.
GGGGATTAATCACAACCAACCATTATTTGTAATCGTTCAGTTTAACAACTTCCGCATTCCCCTTACTTTGGTCGATAATGGCGTAGGCGTAAACGTTTGCCCCTTACATACAGCAAGTAAGCTCAGATTCAAAGCCGAGGATAATGTGCCAGTGGTAAAAGGGATGACGTCGTTCGACAACACGCACCACGATGCGTTAGGCTTGTTGGTAATCCCTCTTGTCATCAGTCTGGCTGAGTTTGACGTGGAATTCTACGTCGTGGATCTTGGACCTTCATTTAATCTTCTGCTAGGGCGCCCTTAGCTCCATTGAATAATAAAGTTTAGCTTGGGCGATAATATCGTTATCGTAATGGCTGAAAACTTTAAGAAGGATAAGATCGAAAACTTTGACTCCAAGCCCTCAGATCCACTATTCCAGGTTAATTGGTTTGAGCTGGTTAATTTCATTCCCGAATTTAAACGTGGCAGCTACCCACCTGTCCGTAGCAACCCCTCCAACATGGTCGAGAATTAATGTCGTCGATGGAGATATGAGAAGGGGACACCTCTTGGGAAGTAAGGTCAGGGGATCGCGGAGCCTGTTGCCGCTGAGGAGAGAAGAGATCGAGTAAGACTCGGTTATGAACAGTTGTGTCAAGAAGAAAGTAATCGAAACTTGCAGAAATCGAAGCCGAACCACTCTCCCGCTTGTGTTAACTTTGTTAGTGCATGCATTCTCAGTCCTAGGTAAAGTTCAGACTCGGTGGAGCTAAAGCGAGACATCTCGTCAAGCACAGTCGAATTCGTAAGCATCTCAGACTACTTCTCCGAAGAAGACTCAGACAATGCAGTATCAGTTCCAGCCATGACAGTTTCAGTTCCCACTGCAACTCCAGTTCCAACCACAGTTTCAACTCTAGTCACCGCAGTATCAGTTCCAACTGTATCTGTTCCTGCCACAGTCATGATGCCAGATGTGATAGTTCCAGTTTCAGCCATAACCACAGCTCCGGTCACTATATCAACAGTAGTAGATCCCACTTCAGCATCAATTACCATCATGACCACAGTCACAACAGTGATCCTAGAGGCAGGTTGTGAAGCCTTTATAGGACATCATGTGATAGATCCTCTTTCCCAACACACTCTGACACAAGTGATGCCCGCCAAGATCAAATTGTTGGCATGGAGCACCGATCCCTACGTAGTACCATTGACATCCACTAGTGATGGTCTAGAGGATGCTTCTTATGTGGATCTCGCATCTAACGAGGATGAGGGAGTAGTTGTAGAGACACAGATGGACGAGGTGCTTCAAAGCTTGGAGGTTTTATTTGAAGAGCAGCTCGCCGTTTTGGTAGAAGATACCATAGAGGAAGTGAGGTGCCGAAAAAGCAAAGTAGCAATGATCGAAGCATCCTCTCCCTTGCCACAGCAAACCCAGGACCATTCCACAATCATTGTTCTAAAAGAAGGTGAAGAGACAATTTACTCTTGACCAGACAAGTTAATCACTCAGCAGCCGGGAGGTAGGTCTAGATGGTACCAGCAACGCAAGCCCCACCTTATGTAAGGTGGGGGCAAAAAAAAAGACCTTGAGCAATGTAGGCCGTGTCACTCTAATCAGTCAGCATCAGGACAGCCACCAATAAGCAGTACCCCTTGTAAATAGCAAAGAAATCCAAAAAAATTAGAAAATCCAGAAAACCAAAAAATTCAGCAATAAGTGAAGAAGCAGCATCAGTGAGTCAAGAAACATTTGACTTCAGAAAGGATACAGAACAGGATGACACAAAGGTTGCCTACCGCCAATACAATAATACGAGAGTCAGTGTAACTCTCCTTCGGCATCAAAAGGGCCAAACATCATTAGCCAATGGGGAATCGAGGTTGATCCAGATAAGGCCCAAGCCATAATTGACATGCCTCCCCCAACTACGAAGAAAGAAGTTAGAGGATTGTTGGGTCGCCTGCAATATATCAATCGGTTCATAGCACAGCTCACACCAATCTGCGAGTCGATCTTCAAGCTCTTGAGGAAGAATGCACAGATCGGTTGGAATGAGGAATGTCAGAAAGCCTTTGACAAGATCAAGTAGTTGTTAGCCAGACCTCCAGTTTTGGTCCCACCAGAGCCAGGGCGACCCCTACTCCTTTATCTATCTGTAACCCAACATTCCATGGGAGCAGTATTGGGCCACCATGATGAATCTGGTCACAAGGAAAGGGCGATATATTATTTGAGTAAGAAGTTTAATGATTGCGAGGCCAGATACACTACCATAGAGAAGGTCTGCTTATCTCTAGTCTGGGCAGCTCAACGCCTAAGGCATTATATGATGGCATACCCAGTCTTTCTTCTTTGTCGCCATGACCTTATGAAGTATTTGCTCTAGAAACCAGTGCTTGTAGGATGATGTGTCAAGTGGTAGGTGTTGTTGTCCCAATATGACATCACCTTCGTCACACAAAAATCCATAATGGGACAAGCAGTGGCAGACCATCTGGTTGAGCTACCTATACCAGAATATCGACCTTTGAGGACCCAATTTCTAGACGAGGATGTGTTGTTCGCTGAGGATTATGATGATGAATCAAAGATGGCCGAGGGGAAGGATCAATGGCTCTTGTACTTTGATGGCACAATCAACAAGAGAGGAATAGGCATGGATGCCGTATTGGTAGCCCCCAGGGCCAGATGACTCCTTATGCAAGGAAATTAAATTTCAAATGCATAAATAACAAAGCTGAATATGAGGCATGCATATTGGGACTTCAGATGGCCTTGGAGCATGGTGTTCACAAGTTACTTGTGCGTGGTGATGCCATGTTGGTTATCGCACAGGTCAACGGCAACTAGAAGACCAAGGATCAAAAGCTCATCCAATACTATGCCCATCTTATGAAGTTTGTGGCAGAATTCCAGGAGGTTCATTTTTCTTTCATGAATAGGGCCAAGAATGCCTACGCGGATGCTTTGGTAACCTTAGCATCTTGGCTCTCGATACCAGAAGACCATGTAGTAGATGTGTTAGTTACATGTATGGATCAACCAGCACACCGCATGAGCATAGAAGAAGTAGACCCACAGGATAAGCTCCCGTGGTACCCTAACATTAAGGTTCTTCTGGAAACTGGGAATCTCCCTCCTTAGGTGTTAGCAACAGAAGTAAAGACTTTGAAATGCTTGGCATCCGACTATGTACTCGGGGCTGGTCATTTGTACTGGAGATCCTATAACCAAATGCTCTTAAGATGCTTAGAAAAGAAGGAGGCTGATGCTGTTATGTTACAAGGCCATGCTGGGAAATGCGGGCCACACATGAATGGAGTTTTGTTAGCCAAGAAGATCATGCTGCATGGCTATTATTGGTCGACCATGGAGGCAGATTGCTGTCAGTTTGTGTGAAGGTGTCACGCCTGCTAGATCCACGGGAATCTAATCCACGCTCCTCCTCAACAACTTCATAGCATGTCATCACTATGGCCTTTCTCCACCTGGGAATTGACGTTGTTGGTGCCATTCATCCGGCGGCATCAAATGGGCATCGTTTCATTCAGGTGGCCATTGATTACTTCACAAAGTGGGTTGAGGCGGCGTCATACAAGACAATTACTATTGCTGTAACAGAGAAGTTCTTGAAGAATAACATCATAACCCAATATGGGCTCGCACACACAATAATATTAGATAATGGGAAGAACTTTATGGCCAAGAGGGTTGAAGATTATTTACAGAATTTCCACATTAAGCATCACCGATCTTCACCTTACCGTCCCCAAATGAATGGAGCGGTTGAGTCAGCCAACAAAAACATTACCAAGATTTAAAGAAGATGGCAGACACTCACAAGGATTAGCATGAAAAGCTACCCTATGCATTGTGGGCATATCAAACTTTTATTTGAACATCCACAGGCACCACACCTTTTTCTTTAGTGTATGGTATGGAGGTTGGGCTACCGGTTGAGGTGGAAATCCCCTCTTTGAGGATCTTGAAAGAAGTAGAACTAGAAGAGGCTGAATGGTTGGGCGATCGCTTCGCGCAGTTGAATTTGATAGATGAACATCGACTGCAGGCCCTACACCATGCTCAGTGTTATCAAAGAAGGATGGCAAGATCCTATCAAAAGAAAGTCCATCCCAGGGGCTTTGCGCCCGGAGACTTGGTCTTACGGGCCATCCATCTCCTTGACTCCCGCGGGAAATTCAAACCTAATTGGCGTGGCCCTTATATCATCAAATGAGTATTCTCTGGGGGAGCGGTAATCCTCGAAGACATGGACCACATTGAGCAGTCAGAGCCGGTCAATTCGTGTTACTTAAAGAAGTACTACCAGTGATGGAGAGCTGCATCCTTACCTTGCAAAGCGCTCTAGCTGCATTCATGCATGTTTTATTCGTTTTACTCACACTTTTTTGCTTTTTTCTTGAACTCATGTTTATTTTTCCATTTGCACTCGTTACGCATGCATTGCATCAAAAAGCAAAAAAAAGGAAAAAAAACATGCATCCATGCATAAGTGCAACCGCATCAAAGCCCGATGATGAAAATTGGAATAGCTAGCCTGTTTGAGAAGGGTCTATACCTCTTCAATTGACACTACCTAGACGTTCTAGCAGGCGAGGGAACCACAACCCAACCATGGTCAGGTGAAATATCCAAACTCCCCTAGGGACTTACACCTCCAGAGGGAGATAAAACGTTAGGGGCGAGCATGAGTGTGAGCCAAATTGAAAAATAAATACATCCACAAGGGCACAAAAGAAGAAGGAGACAGAAGTCAAAGAAAGAAGCTAGCCCAAAATGAGAGAGGAAAGTAGGTCAGCCCTACCCCCATCACATACCTTGGGGAGGAGTTGAAGCAAGCATCCAAAGAATCGAAATGACCAAAGGGACTAGCCACCCCTCACATACAATTCCAACAGTTCCCTCCAAATCTAGATGCCCATTACCCCCAAACAAGGGTTAGAGCGAGCCTACAAGCTTAAGAGGGAGAAAAGAAATGATTCAAAAGTTAAAAAGTAAGTTAAGTCCCCAAGAGTTTGGCACGGAGCCTAACCTACTAAATTACCCATTTTGGAGAGCCACCAACAGCCTAGAAGTTTGGGTAGTGTCTTGTGAATCGAGGTCTTCCCCTATTCTCATAACAGGCGTTATTAGCGTTCCACTCAGTTCTGAGGGTGATATAATATGACACTACTATTCCTACATTCATTATCATTCATTCACTTTGCAAGGTCGTGCTAGGTCTTAAGCTAGGGGCATGTCAGCTGCACTTTGGCTAAAAATCTAGCAGAGGTTGCTATACACCAGGGGCATGCCAGCTACCTTTATGGTGATAACCTCCCTTGTCAACCAGGGGCATGTCAGCTGCCTATTGGTTGACCTACTTTGGGATAATATCTTCATTTAGGACACGCTGACCGCTCTGTTGTTCAAGCTCCAGAACGAGGACATCGGCAACCTTATCCCTCCAAGATCAAAATAGGATCTTTGGTAAATACAAGGGAGATGAATCGCAAAGCATGACAATTCATGGCGGAGTATTGGGGGGCTATAATCACAACTTCTGACCTCGGTCTTGTTCCTGCAGTATTAGCAAGATCCTTTCCATGTCTTGTACAATGCTTCAGAGTAATCATTCCAGCTGTGTAAACAGTATCATCGAACTGTACTGTAGTCCTCTTGGGGTTAAGTGGAACGGTTGATCCCTTCAATACTCAATGATAGCTCTCTCACCAAACAATCCCGGCCACTATGGTTTGATGGCCTCTTCTCTATGCTTAGACACTTGACCTGGTCTGGTTGGTGGCATGGATCTCTTCTCGAGGCTGGGCGCCCGAGTTAAGCTGCTTAATAGCCTATCGTTTGGTTTGCTATGTACTTATGGTCATTGAGTGGTTTCCACAACCTTGGGTTACTCATCCTTATTTTCAAGGCATTTATACGGTACTTTCTATCTACATCAGATTTTATGGAGCAAAGCCCTTTGTAAATTGAAAGCAAATATTTTGATGATGTTCCGTAGGAGTTTTGTTTCTAGTTTCGAAGTGGCCTGAGTCAAGGAAAAGCCGAGGCTTTCTTGATCGAGTATGGGCTTCCCCCCGATGGTTGTGCCGGCACGTTGCTCAGATGTTCTCTGGATGTGGATAGGGAAATTAATGGACAGTGATCGTGGCAAGCTGCGAACTTGGGGTATCTCCTCAAAGTTCTTTGACATTGCAAATCTGGAGGTTTCTCGATATCTTTTGTGTGTAGCTGCTCGTTTTTGGAAGCCTGCTACCCATGTGTTTTGCTTCGGAAGAATCGAATTGACTCCCACTTTGGAGGAAGTGTGCCAGATCTGTTGCCTGCATAAGCTTATGGGGACTACTGTGTTTATGCGACGAAATGGATACTCCTTAGTATTGAGTGAACTGACTAGCCTATCAACTGACGATTGTAGTCATCAACTCATCTGTACTGGTGGGCCAACTCCAATGTTACAATTGGCATACTTTGACAAGGTGATCGAGATGCGCACCTCCTTGGGTCATGAGCTATGGCTGAGAGGTTTTGTGGTCTGCTTCTTAGATGAGTTAGTTTTTAGCCACGGTCAGACCATTGTGAACATTGAGGTTGTAGAGATCGCTTTGGTAGTGGTAACCCATCAAATGGACTTCGCTCCAGTTATCTTGGCAGAGACTTACCGGGCCTAGACCGGTATTATGCCGTTGTCGATATTTTTATGGTTGCAGAGCTTTTGTACAAGGGTGGTTGGCTGCTCATCTGGGTGTGGAGATCTTACACCCTCAACGGTCAGCCTTCCAATCTAATTGTCAATGCGGTCATGCTCGCACCCTCACATCAGTTCACAAGGAGTATGAGCGGCTGGAGAGCTTAACAGAAGACAAGGTGACCAGGCGCATCATTCCTTCGGCAACTCATAATTTCGAGGCTTTCATCAATACTACCGATATGCAGCTTGTCATCCTACCAGGGCTGACCAGTGGTGTTGAGTATCATCCAATTCAGGTGATGTGACAATTCGGATACCAACAGGATTCCTTCATTCAAGGGATAATGCCAGCTCGCTTTCAGGAGTACCCTTTGAGCAATTATGCCATGACTAAGGAGCTATCATGCCTGTTAAATTGCGCCATTCTATCAGACAGCCTCACAATCGTAAAAGGGAAGGGTTGTTAAGTTGATTATGAAGCCAAAATTGAAGAAACCTTGCCGATCTGTGAAGCACCTCCTAGCCATACACAGTTTGCCAAAGCCAGAGGCTCTAAGAGGTCCAGGGATGATGCAGAGTCTTGATATCAGTGTCGTATTATTTGTTGAACAGTATAATCACTGCATCGTATTTGATTACTATAGTTGGATCATTGAAACACTGCTATCAATTTGATTGGATGCTTATGGTTAAATTGAAGCTGGAATTGTCATGACTGTAACATGTGCTTGGCTGGTTCAAACTTCTGACTTCTTTTCCTGTTGACGTGGAACTGGGGTGTAGCTAGCAAATAACCGAGAATGTTATTTCAGTTTGGCACCAAGGACTGGACAAAAGAAGCCGTCATAGGCTTCTGTACTAGGTAGGAGGGATCCCAGTATCCCATCCTAGGTTCGATCCGGACAGACGAATCTCAAAGCCACCCCTTGCCTTTGAATTTCGACCCTGACCAATGGATTCAAGGCCCCTTTTTCCATCTTCTTCTAGGCTACCGGAAGGAGTCTAGATTGTCCCATCCCAGATTCTATCCGGATGGACGAACCTCGATGCCACCCTTTGCCTTTGAATTCCGACCGTGACCGGTAGATTCAAGGCCCCCTTTTCCATCTTCTTCTAGACTACCGAACGAAGTCTAGATTGTCCCATCCCAGATTCTATCTAGAAGTTCGAATCATGGTGCCACCCTTTGCCTTTGAATTCCGACCCTGACCGACAGATTCAAGGCCCTTTTCCATCTTCCTCTAGACTACCGGATGGAGTCTAGATGATCCATCCCATATTCTATCCAAACAGACGAATCTCGGTGCCACTCTTTGCCTTTGAATTTCGACCCTAACCAGCGGATTCAAGACCCTTTTCCATCTTCCTCTAGACTACCAGAAGGAGTCTAGATTATCCCATCCCAGATTCTATCTGGACGGACAAATCTTGGTGCCACCCTTCGCCTTTGAATTCCGACCCTAACTGGTGGATTCAAGGCCCTTTTCCATCTTCCTCTAGACTATCGGACAGAGTCTAGATTGTCCCATCCAAGATTCTATCCGAACGGACCAATCTCGGTGCCACCCTTTGCCTTTGAATTTCGACCCTGGCCGGCAGATTCAAGGCCCCCCTTTTTCCATCTTCTTCTAGACTTCCGGACGGAGTCTAGATTGTCCCATCACAGATTCTATCTGGACGGACGAATCTCGGTGGCATCCCTTAGCCTTTGTATTCCGACCCTGACTTGTAGATTCAAGGCCCCCTTTTCCATCCTCTTCTAGACTACCGAATGGAGTCTAGATTGTCCCATCCTAGATTCTATCCGGACAGACGAATCTCAGTGCCACCCTTTGCCTTTGAATTGTTACCCTGATTGGCGGATTCAAGGCCCCCTTTTCCATCTTCTTCTAGACTACCGGACGGTGTTTAGATTGTCCCATCCCAGATTCTATCCGGACGGATGAATCTCAGTGCCACCCTTTGCCTTTGAATTCTGACCATGATCGGCAGATTCAAGGCACCCTTTTCCATCTTCATCTAGACTACCGGACGAAGTTTAGATTGCCCCAATCCAGATTCTATCCAGACGGACGAATCTCGGTGCCACCCTTTGCGTTTGAATTCTGACCCTGACCGGTGGATTCAAGGCCCCTTTTTCCATCTTCTTCTAGACTACCAGACAGAGTCTAGATTGTCCCATCCCAGATTCTATCCAAATGGAAAAATCTCAGTGCCACCCCTTGCCTTTGAATTCCGACCCTGACTTGCGGATTCAAGGCCCGTTTCCATCTTCTTCTAGACTATCGCATGGAGTCTAGATTATCCCATCCCAGGTTTGATCCGGACGAACGAATCTCGGTGCCACCCCTTGCCTTTGAATTCTGACCCTGATCGGCGGATTTAAGGCCCTATTCCATCGTCTTCTAGACTACCGAACGGAGTATAGATTGTCCCATCCCAAGTTCAATTCGGACGGACGAGTCTCGGTGCCACCCCTTTTGTTTTTGAGTTCCTCTTTGAATGGATGGAATCAGAGCAGTCTATCTTCCTCTTTTCCTTTGGTAGATAACCCAAACTATCCTATTGGTAGGTTTGTCAACTTATCACACCTTATCCCTTAGTGTGCAAGTCTTATAGTCTTACCTAATGCTCCTTTCCTCAGGCTGATACCCCCAAACTATCTGATTGACAACCGTCATCTTATCTGGAGTGGGCTGCTACCCCGAACTATTCAGTTGACAACTGTCATCTTGTCAGGAGTGGGCTGATACCCCAAACTATCAAGCTAACAACCGTCATCTTGTCAAAAGTGGGCTTATACCCCAAACTATCCGGTTGATGACCATCATCTTGTCAGGAGTGGGCTGATATGCCGAACTATCTGGCTGACGACCGTCATCTTGTCAGGAGTGGGCTGATACCCCGAACTATTTGGTTGACAACCGTCATCTTGTCAGGAGTGGGCTGATACCCCGAACTATACGGTTGACGACCATCATCTTGTTAGGAGTGGGCTGATACCCCCTAAATTATCCGGTTGACATCCGTCATCAGTCTTTCTTCAGTCGGCGAATCTGAGGTGTTGTCGTGCATCCTTTCAGGCTGAAAGGTCTATCATTTGCCAAGTTCCCCTGTCGTGCGACTAGCCCGGCAGTCTTGGCGTCCCATGGTACGAGTCTGGAAATGCCTCGTGCTCCCCTACGTGAGTTGGCAGGTTACCTGCTCATCGCCAGCATCATCCTTTGCATCAGCATCACCTTCTTGGATTATCCAGACATCTGGGTCAACCCTTTGCATTAGCTTCATGCATGGCCCCAAATCATGACTTTCAGTGCATCCACCAAATAAGTGGTTCACGGCCTTATAGTAAATACTATTCTCCCGCAGACTCAAGCAGGGTGTCTTGTCAACCCTAAGCATCGGTCGCGGTTCCATCTGTCCCCCGACCTCACTTAGGGAGGGACATCTGTAGACACCCCGATTTTGCAATCACTTGGCAGCAGGCTCCTTTGGAAGATGCTCTGGTTGCAACCACCACCATTAAACCCTAACTCCATTAGAACCCTAGACCCACACAAGCCCAATAGGCCCACTCAATCCCATAGAAGGCCACACTAACTTAATGCAAGCAAAAACCACTAATTAAAACCAAAATTAAACAAAACCCACTTAAATCAACCTAAAAACATTTGAAACTCTAATTAATTAAGTAAAACCCTAATTAAAATCAAAATCAAGCAAAATCCACTTAAAAACATTTAAAATCCAAATTAATCAAGTGAAAACCCTAATTAA
>JAMKQA010070702.1:0-10892 GCA_024699735.1 Posidonia australis | reverse complement strand
TTACCCTTTCTCTGGCCCGCATTCATTCTTGCATTATCCATTAGGCACGGATCACACATGCATCTTTGCATCTTGTTTGCTTTCTGCCTTTTTTGTGTGTTTTCTTGGTTTTTCTCGTCTTTCCATTAAAAGACTAGGTGGCGACTCCTTTCCTTATCCTTTTGTTTTTCCTTTGGTGTTTCCGAGTCTTGTCTCTTCCTTCGGATTCACCATTTTCATAGTGACTGTATCGGACCTCCCAGTGTGTTTCCGCACATCGGAGTAAGGTTTGGTGAACCGCGCCCAGGGGTTCCACCGACATGGTCACAAGAACTGGCGACTCCGCTGGGGATTTTCGCCGTGACTGTATCGGACCTCCCAGTGTGTTTCCGCACACTAGAGTAAGGTTTGGTGAACCGCGCCCAGGGGTTCCACCAGGATGGTCACAGTATGAGACTAAGTTCGCCCGATTGGAACACTTTGCTCCTGCCTATGAGTCTGAGGAGGAGCAGGCGTAGAGATTTCTAGATGTCTTGAACCCTGGGCTACGGGTGAAGGTGATGGGCTGTAGGTGCCACACTGTGGAGGACATGGTTGGGATGGCTTACCGCTTCGAGGCAGAGCATCAGAAGTTTTTGGAGAGTCGTCCCAAAGGGAAGGGTAAGTCTTCTTTTACATCCCGGTTCTCTTTCTTCGGTCCTCCAAGTACTAGTAATTTGGGTAGCCCTGAGAAGAAGCAAAAGGCGAGGTCCAGTGTTTCCTATGCGGGCCGACGGAGTTTTGCTGGGGGTAGCAGAGCTGGTCTTAGTCAGGCAGGGTCTAGTGCTCCCAGTAAAAACTAGTGCTTCAACTGTGGTCGGGTGGGCCACATCGCTGCATATTGTCCTCATCCTCGGCAGCCTTCAGCCTCTGTGGTGTGCTACAATTGTGGGAAGGCGGGACACGTTCAGAGATTTGTCTGGAACTACCTAAGAAGGCAGGAAGCGCACCATAGCAGCCGACTAGGGGACGCACCGCAGCAGCCGACTAGGGGACGGGTGTTCACTATCGCAGCTCCAGGCACTGGGTTTTCGGCAAATGTTGTAGACGGTAAGGATGAATAGTTAGTTTTGTAACCCTCTGAGATATGTTGTATTCTACTTGTAATCTTGACATCTGCCTGATTGAATGGATGTGTGGTGTTGTTTTGTTTGGCCATCAGGTTCTTTTATTGTGGCTGGTTGGATGGCCAAAGTGTTGTTTGACTCAGGGAGTTCTTTCTCCTTTATCTTTGAGTCTTTTGCGGCAGAGTTGGGAGAAAGACCAGCTAGACTGGCCTTTCATCTCAGTGTGGTGACGCCACTAGGGGAGCACAATTTGGCATGGAGGTATCTGCGGTCTGTCGACTTGACGTTGAATGGCAGAGAGTTCGACGCCAGCCTGATTGTGAAGGACATGCAAGAGTAAAATGTGATACTTGGCTTGGATTGATTGGCGCAGCAGTCTGCTTTGATCGACTGTGCTCGGAGGAGAGTTTATTTTGGGTCTCCTGAGGATGGGTCTTTTTTTGTGCAAGGTGGGTGTCAAGGTGAGCCTAAGCTTGTCATTTCAGCTATGAAGGCTTATAAGTCTTTGGTCAGGGGTTGCGTGGGGTATCTAGCTAGTATAGTTACCTCCACTGCTCTTGAGTTGGGTGTTCACGACATCTCTGTGGTGTGTGAATATCCCGACGTTTTTCGTGATGATTTGCCTGGTCTGCCACCTCAGAGGGAAGTAGAGTTCTCGATCAATCTTACCCCTTGTTCTGGTGCTGTGTCGAAGCCTCCTTATTGCATGGTGGCAACGAAATTGCGAGAGCTCAAGACTCAATTGTAAGAGTTGCTGGACAAGTGGTTTATCAGGTTGAGTGTGTCTCCATGGGGAGCACCTGTCTCATTCCTTCGCAAGATGGAAGGTTCGCTCCGATTGTGTATAAATTATCAGATGTTGAATCAGATCACGGTGAAGAACAAGTATCCCCTGCCCCGCATTGATGACCTGTTCGACCAGTTGCAGTCTCTATCGGTATTCTCGAATATTGATCTGAGGTCGAGGTATCACCAGTTGAGGATCAGAGACTCAGACATTCAGAAGACTGCTTTCCAGACGCGGTACAGACATTACGAGTTCACGGTCATGCCTTTCGGCTTGACTAATGCACCGGCTGCGTTTATGGACCTGATGAATAAGATTTTCAGCCCTTTCTTAGACCAGTTCGCTGTGGTTTTTATTGATGACGTGCTGGTCTATTCTCCTGATGTTGAGACTCACGCCTTGGCAGTTTTGGATACTTTGAGGTGTCATTAGCTGTACAACAAATTCTCCAAGTGTGAGTTTTGGCTGAGTGAAGTCATGTTCCTTGGCCATTTGATTTTCTAGAGAAGGCATCAGAGTGGATCCTGCCAAGGTTGAGGCGATGAGTAGTTGGGTGCGACCCAAGACGATGTCGGAGATCAGAAGTTTCTTGGGTCTGGCGGGTTATTATAGGAGGTTTATCAGGATTTTCTCCTCCAAAGCCATGCCTTTGACAGAGTTGACTAGGATGGGTGTTCTTTTTTACTCGACCAGAATTGTGAGGCGAGTTTCCAAGAGCTGAAGTCTCGTCTAGTTTTTACACTTGTGTTGACTCTACCTTTCGGAAGTGGTGGCTTCACTATGTATAGTGATGCCAGTGGTGTTGGGTTAGGGTGTGTTCTTATGCAGCATGGTAATGTCATCGCATATGCATCGCACCAACTGAAGGATCATGAGAAGAACTACTCGACCCACGACTTGGAGATGGCTGCCGTAGTGTTCGCTCTCAAGCTCTGGCGACACTATCTCTATGAGGAGCATTTTGAGGTCTTCACCGATCATCTGAGTCTGAAGTATATCTTCATGCAGAGGGACCTTAACTTGAGGCAGTGTCGTTGGGTGGAGTATTTGAAGGACTATGATTTCAGCCTGTCCTACCATCCTGGCAAGGCCAACGTGGTCACCGATTCCTTGAGTCGCCGTACGCACGTGATGGCGAGCTTGATGGTCAAGGAGTGGACCATGTTGGAGGATCTAGTGAGTTGCAGGCCGAAGCGGCAAGCTCGGGGAACGGTTGGTGCTTGGGTGGCCAACCTGTCTGTTCGCCCAAAGCTGTTAGAGTTTATTGTTGCCTGTCAACAGCTAGATCCATTTGTCCAGGCTGTGTTTGAGAAGCTTGAGGCTGGTGGAGAGTCTCATTTCTTTGTTAAGGCATATGGAGAGCTGAGGTATGATATGTGTTTGTATGTGCCCCAGCATGAGGAGGCCAGGCAGAGGTTGTTGGATGAAGTGCATAGGTCCAGGTACACCATTCACCCTGGTAGTATGAAGATGTACCGAGACCTGAAGAGGAACTTTTGGTGGCCTGGCATGAGGAGAGATGTTGTTGACCATGTGGCGAGGTGTACTACCTACCAGTTGGTCAAGGCAAAGCACCAGAGACCTAGAGGGACCTTGTAGCTGTTTGATATTCCTATGTGGAAGTGGGAGCACATCTCGATGGACTTTGTGACTGGTTTTCCACGGACTCAGAGGAAGAACGACATCGTGTGGGTGATCGTGGATCGGCTAACCAAATCTGCTCACTTCTTGGCCATTCGGGTGAAGCTTCCGATGCACCGCCTGGTGGAGTTGTATGTATCCGAGGTGGTGAGGCTGCATGGTGTTTCGATGTCCATCGTGTCAAACAGAGACAAGAGGTTCACCTCAAGGTTCTGGAGAACTCTGCAGGAGGCCTTTGGCACTGTGCTCAACTATAGCACAGCATTTCATCTTCTGTTGGATGGTCAGATAGAGAGGACTATCCAGACATTGGAAGATATGCTCAGAGCATGTGCCTTAGACTTTTGGAAAAGTTGGGAGGGTCATTGCCACTGATTGAGTTCGCCTACAACAATAGTTATCACTCGAGCATCGGGATGGCGCTGTACGAAGCTTTGTACGGTAGGCCATGTAGATAGCTGGTTTGTTGGAGCGAGGTGGGCAAGCGTCGGTTGATTGGTCCTGAGCTTGTGCAGCTCTATGCAAACAAGGTTTTTTGATCCGGAGCAGCCTGTTGGCTGCACAGAGTCGGTAGAAGAGATATGCTGACAGGAGGGGTATATCGCTGGAGTTCTTGGTGGGAGACTACGTGTTTCTGAAGGTGTCGCCGACCAAGAGTGTCATGAGGTTCAGGAAGGGTGGCAAGCTGAGTCCTTGCTATATTGGTCCGTACCAGATCACCCAGAGGATCAGTGAGGTTGCCTATTGGTTGGTTCTACCACCAGAGATGTCGTCTGTGCACGACGTATTCCATGTCTCCATGCTGAGGAAGTTCTTCGCTGACGTTTCTCATGTGATTCCAGTTCAGCCGGAAGGGCTCCAGGAAGATTTGTCCATTGTGGAGGATGCCATCGAGCTTGTTGACCGCAAGGAGCAGGTGCTGCGGAACATGGTGATTCTGTTGGTCTTGGTGCGGTGGCGGCATCATGGAGCTGAGGATGCCACGTGGGATCGTGAGGAAGCCATCCTAGCCCAGTACCCGTATCTTTTTGCCTAGTGATTTTGAGGGCGAAATCTTCTTTTAAAGGGATTAGGATGTAACACTCGTAAAATTCATTTTGTAATTATTTACATTTTAATAAATTTTATTTCTTGACTGGTGTTACTGTTCTGAGGCTCGTTGTGTGGTTTTGTGCTTTTGAACTTGGGCCTCGTGGGCTGGCTTCTGTTTGCGTGTCCTTGTGTGTGGTTTGGCACTGTGCATTGTGGCACAACGTGTGTGGGGCTCGGGTGTGGGTCCGTGTGGGGCCTAGATGTGGGGTCTGCGTGGGAACCGCATTTGTGGGCCGGTGGTTGAGGCTTGTTGTTGGCCTCGTGTTTGTGGTGGGTGGTTGGGTGCGTGTTGTGGCTGGCGAGGCTGGTTGTTGAGGGAGTGTTGGTGTGCGCGTCGCTGACTGCTTGTATGCACATGGCCACCTACTCCTTCTACGTAGCTTTTTAAGTTGAAGACCTCTACCATGCACAACCCAAGCATCCTACTCTTCCCTGCGCATTCTCTCCGTCCTGAGCACACATTTTTCCTCTCCTTCCACTCATTCTCTCTCCCTCCACTCACTTCCCCTCTCCCCCGTCTCTCTCTTTTCTCTCTTCCTCTCTCGCTCTCTCCCCCTGTTTTCTCCTCCTCGCGACCTCGTCTCTGTTTGGTGTGCTCGAGGGCCAGCGACGGTGTGTGGTGGCTCGTGGTGGTGTGTGGAGCTCACGTGGAGCGCTCCCAAGGCCGTGGTTGCGCCGGAGTTCGCTAGGGATCGGTCGGAGATCGCTGGAGGCGTTTTCAGGTACACATCTCCACCTCATGTAATAGAGATCATGAAAATGGTAGAAAATGTTAGGATTGCATGGAATCTAGGTAAATTTACTTTCCTAGAATTTATTGTGATTTTATGAGAATTTATAGCGAATTTATTAGCATTTATGGCGGTTGGTGCATTTTGGGTCCGTTGACTCTTCTATCTTTCAAATTTTATATCTTAATGCATGGTGAATGGATTTTAGTTTTGTTTGTTGGGTTTTGGAGTAGACTCGAGGATCTACATCTTATATTTTATGCAAGATTTTTGGTGTTTGTTTAGGGGATCCGAGTGGAGGTCCCAGTTGGGACGATTTCAGACTGTAGGGTTTTGGGCCGTTTTCTAGGATCGTAGAATTCAACATACTGAATTGAAAACAGCATACCTAATCAGTGAATTTCGGTGTACTGATTTCGTTCGGTATACTATTTTTCTGTCAGTTTGGTCTTTCAGTCGATTCGGCCTGCCGAATCACCCTGGTCGACCGAATCAATGGATTTAGGCATACCGAACTTGTTTTCGGCATGCCGAATCTGGGCCCAAATGTGCTTATGAAATGTGTTTTCTGTGGGCTTTTTGGATTGTTGTGTTTTGTCCCTATAAGATGGGATTGTGGGCCGTCAGTAGTGGTCCCCTGGGACACTTGACGTGTTGCTTTGCCGTGGTTTTAGAAGAATTTTCAAAGATATAAAAATAGTTTGGAAAATAGATTTCAAGGAAATAGTTGGCCTGTTTTGGAAAATGTTTTCCTGGTTTTCTGTGTAGGTCGATACAGTGTGGGAATGTGACGACATTCTCAGGTGGTCAAGCACGACTCCCTGGTTGAGGTTGGGGGGCTGAGATACCTGAGGCTGAGGGGCATCGAGTCCTGGAGGTATGAGACTCCTTGACTGTCGTCTCGAGGCTAGGATTGTGGTCCGTGGGTTAAGGTGTCTTGTGGCATGACAGGGAGGTTTGATACCCCTGCTGTCGCTGTGAGCACTGAGGCTCGGGCTTCGTCGGCTGTAGAGGTATGATACTCCCTCCTGAGCACCGTGTGTGGAGGACGTCGTGAGGAGGCCTACCCTGTGGTGGCTAGTGCAGGTGGGACACGTTCCCCGTAGCTGGTAGTGTCCTGAGAGACAAGATTGCCTTCCTAAGGAGGGGTTGGCTTTGTGAGGGTTCTCCAGGTGGGAGAATCGTGGGATGACGCAGCTCTTGCATAGGGTGACACGTCGTGGCAGTGCAAACGCTGTTGGTTGCTCTTCGGCGGTCTACTTGTGGCTAGAGTTTGGTTGTATGGCGTCGGGATTCCCGACTCACTGTGTGTAGTTTTGGCCATTGAGGGTCTTTGCTTGTGTCTTTGGCCTAGTAGAGCCCCGGTTGTGGTTTTGGCAAGTGTGGGCCTGGTTTATGAGGTTTTGAGAAATGGTTTGCGAAATGAATTTAAAGGGAAAAATTGATTATGATTTTATTTTCTGAGGTTTTCCTTGGGGTGCATACTGGGTGACTTCTATCACTCATGTGTTTTTCCTCGTGTTTTGGTTTACAGGTGCAGGCTTGCAAGGGGTTAGCGTAGTGCATATAGTCTGGAGTCTCCTAGCCACACACATAGGTTCCTAGTAGTTAGATATTTATTGTTTGGCTTTAGTTTTCCCGTAATTTAATTTGTTTAAATTATTGTGGAGAATTTGGGGTGTGACACCCCCACTCAGGGTCCTCTCTCAGGTTCCCTGTTCTCTCCTCTCTTCTTTGGATTTCTCTCTCCCATTTTCCTCTCCGGCACAACTCTTCTCTTCCCCTTTATTTTAGCTGTCCCATCATTGTTTTTCAATCGCTAGCAACTGCTGACGAGGCACGGTGAAATTCAGGTGACATCGTTCACAGGGTATGGGAGGAAGGCAGCAATGACAGAGTATGGGAGCACAATGTTAGGTGGCAGTTAACTGTGCACTCACTGTGCAAGTATATGTGTACATATACTGTATGGGATACCAACATACGTAGCCATACAAAGCCTAGGGATAAACACTAAAGAGAAGAGAGTACAATCAAGCATTGAAACCCATATTCCATTAATCACTTTTATTACAAATACATGGGTACATGCTTACATCATTATAGAAAATCTCATGGGAAACCCATGCATGTCAGACGCGCATCCCTACCACACGTCCTACACTCGGCCTTCTTGTATTGGGTCCAGATATTACACCTCTTTTCTTCTAGGATTTTGTGGATAGATCTGCTACAAATCCTCACGAGACACCACTCGTTTACTTGGACAACCTAGGGGTTTAATGACTTATTGCACGTGTCAAGTGCAACCACGATTTCTGCGAAAGTGAGTTAGGATTTTCTTCTTTTTATGTTAGAGTCAGTTTTGCTTGAGGACTAGCAAAAGGTAGGTATGAAGGCGTTTGATTAACTCATAATTCATGTATATTTTATTCTCATATTTATTTATTTTGTATATAAATATTGCTACTCGAGGTGTTTTATGTATATTTCGCAGAAACTTGAGGACTTAGAAACAATCTAAGAAAAATAAAACGGAAAAGAATAATTGTGTCAGAAAAGAAGAGTTTTTTGTTTCAAAAATTCTAGAGCTACGTTAGGAGGTCAAATGCACTTTTTTCACGTGCCTAAATACTTGGAAAATATCAGCCAACAAGTGGAAGAAGTCAGAGGAGATCTTAGATGACATGGATGCCTCCCAAGCATCCAGATGCAAATCCAACGCCTCCCAGGTGCCCGTTGTGACTATGCCAGAGTAGACCCCCTCTATTGGCACGAGAGTGCACGGAGAACAGATATTGGTCACGGTGAAGATGGTGAATCCAAGAAAGGACACTCGCCTTGAAAACACCAAAAGAAAGCATGAAAAAGGAAATATAGGGACAAAATTATAATCGCCACCTAATCTTTTAAAACCGAAAAGACAAGGAAAACTAGATGCATATAAAATGCAGGAAAAGATGCAAATGAATGTGTGCATGTTTCGTGCCAAATGGACATGACACAAATGGTCATCGAGGGTTAGAGAAAGGGTAAGGACTCCTGTTACGCATGGAGAAGGTGTTAAGCACCCCCATACGTTCGAGAAATCAGTCTTTCTTGGCTAATCGCTCACTTGTGTGTCACCAAATGCAAATGCTTATATATTCTTGCTAAGTCTATAGTGATGAATGCTTCTTGCCATGATGATGTAGATGATATGAGTGGAGCAGAAATGATATGATTTAATGCTCAGAAATGTCATGTGAACCCTAGACCGTTGATCAAAAGGATCCGGCATAGTAATCGTTATCGCTATAAATGGGATGAATGTGGAATGCAAACATGAATTATGGTCTATGGGATGCATGACGTGCTTATTTATGCTATGATGCATGATAAGTGATAAATGGCATATATGATAAATAGCATGTGTGATGAAATATGGATGTGGATATGTGTAAATGATGTCTATGATGAATGATTGTATGGACCATAAACACAATTAGCATGGGTTTGAGGTGCATGGGATGCTAGAGTGTATGTTGGGGTTTATGCTTGGATGCATGGATATGGAGTGGAGAAATATGGAGTGAATGGACAAATGGACAAACTAGCTGCATGTTCTGTCCCTGGCAGACTGTGCATGTCTACCGTGCAAGTCCACTGCACAGTCGGGCCGTGCCCACCAGAGATGGAACAAAACTGCGAGCTTCGCCACTTTGCAGACCCAAATGCAGTAGCTCTAAAAAGAATGTTATGCATGCATGAGCTTGAGGGGATGCTAGGGAATGTTCCTACATGCTTAGATGCTGGGGAGGTTGCCTGGATTGCTCCACCCATCTACCTCATTAGTGATGGGTCTAGACAGCGGCTGCTGCTATGGAAGTCCATCAAGAAGCTTCTGCGAAGATTTTCGGTGCATCCAGAGGTCGGAGGGAGTGAGGTGGGATGATGCAAAATGTTTGGGATGCAATGGATGTGGTGGTTGCCTTCCAATGTCCCTACCTCATCTCACCGGCGTTTATGGGATCGACCAGCCCTACAGGTGGTAGGGAGCACCAGGCAAGCATCCAAAGAGATAGAGGGAGGAATAAAGATGGTGGTGAATGACCGAGATGGGAAGCATCAGACCCATTGGCTGTCAGCCACCTTCATGTCCGACGAATCCGTCACTGGAGATGCAAATGCAGTGTAGGTGATTGAAATGTATGAGGAATGAGGCTAGGAAGATTCAGAAGAAAATACACAACATGACAGGGAATTGGAAAAAAAAACACAGAGAAGGCAACAAAAATGTAATGCAACAGTAGAAGAACCAACACATAAAAAGCCACAAGAAGAAACTTACCTGTGGGTTCTCGGGTTGTTCCTTTGGCTGTTGTGGCGTGTCTCCAGTTGGGGCTTTCGGAGGCGATTGAGATGGACAGAGGAGGTTGTGATGAAGGTGCTAGTTGGGCAATGGAGTGGTGGTTTGAGCCATGAGGAGGTGGACTGGCTTGAAGTGGTTGTTGGGTTCTAGCTATTGATAAGGGTGGTTGGAGTGAATGATGATGGCCTGGGGGTGTGGTGGAGTGTGCCTCGGTGAGAGGGGAAGCTCTACTGGAGGTTTAGACATGCATTGGCATTAAGCGATGGGTGCAAGGTCGAGAGAGAAATGCAATGTATATTGGTTGGTCGGGAGTTTGGTTGATGGTCGGAGAGGGTGGAGGATGGCTGGAAACAGGTTGGCGGTGCTCTAGCTAGTGGGTTAGTGCGTGGGGTCAGTGGAGGAGTCGAGAGTGAAGAACCAGAGATGTTGGATGTGTGCTGGGGTCGTTTGGAGGAGGTCATTCTACTAGAAAACAGAGGAGGTGTGCTACAGGCGATGGCGTATTGTAGATGAGGCCAACGAGGGCATGGAAGGGTGTAACGCCCCGAACTCGGGCACGTTACCAAAACACAGTATCACAAGCATAATTACACAAAATTACAGAACAACCAGAACTGTAACTAAGGCTCACCACTAGGATCTCGATGTGCGGCTAGAAGCTCCAATTCCTGCACCGGAATCTAGCTGCACGCGGTCTACACCTGAAAACCAAAAGCACGCGTGAGTGACATCTAAGTCACCCAGTACGCGCCCTAAAACACACAACTACAAAAGCTCGGCAAAACCAAAAGAAAACTCATTTCTTAACATTTAAAAACTTGGTTTTCCCCCTCTTTTAGAAAATCATCTTTTCTTATGCAAAATCATCACTTGGGATCTCAATCCCAAGCCAAGCTTTTCAAAAGCCACAACCCTTTCCTTTTCTCAAAACATGAGGAAATTCTTTCGAAAACAACTTTTCTTTCAAAACCCTTTTGGAATTCATTTTACTTTTCCAAAACAAATCCATTTCATAACTTGGGATTCTTCCCAAAACACACTTTCAAAACACACATTCTAACCAGATCCAGCCTAAAACACAAGGCCCCACTGGGCTCAAAACCAAACCACAAACACTGGCTGGCAACTGGTTAAAACATCATCATTCTCTTTAGGATTCTAGGACCATTTCACAAGTCCAATCCTGACCACACACACATTTCACT
>JAMKQA010070699.1:0-11595 GCA_024699735.1 Posidonia australis | reverse complement strand
TGTGTGTGAATGTGGACCCATGTGAGGGGTGTTTGCATGGTACAATGACCATGAATGAATGTGTGGGTTTAAAGACCACAGGTAATGAATTGATGCATGATACATGTGATTTGCAAAGAGTTTTATGAATGGAAAATGGTTTTGATAATTGTTTTGAAAAGAGAAATTGCATATGACTTTAAAGAGATTAAAGGATATAGTAGAAACCATAATGAAACTAGGACTTGCCGACGAGGTAGTGAGACCTCTAGAGATGTCGGGGACGTGTCCTTGGTTGTGATTGCCGAGTTTGCGGTCCGGGGTAGGAGCCTCGAGACTGTGGTGGTACTGTAGGACTCGGGGTACGAGAGACCCGGACTACCCTCAGTGCCGATGCTGAACGGGTCTGGGGTTAGAGTCTCCAGGTGCTCGGGCACTAGGGCGTCCCTAGGACGCACTCCGTGCTTGTACCCGTGAGGGTACATTTTGAGGCTGCTGCCGGGGCGATTGAACTCCAGTGCAGGGTGGTTCACCGCGGCACTGCAGTGTGGGTGTGGTGACATGGAATCCTCACTAGCTGCTTGTGGCCAGGTCGATCACCTGTGGCTAGGGTGATGCGACCAGTTTTGGAATGGAAAAGTGTGGATTTGTGTGCAGACTAGTTCCTAGCCCGGATTGTGATCAATTGTGCTAATGGTTTTAAATGATGTTTTGGGCTAGGAAACTAGATGAAATGATTTGCTTCTCCTGTGTTGAGTATAAAAGTTTATGAACGAGCATGAGGTTTTGAAAGAAAAGAAAAGAAAGTTTGAAATGTCATTGTTTTCCAAGTTTTTCTAATTGGACATGTGGTTTTGGCAATGTTTTTCATGGGTTTTAGCACTATTTTGGGGCACGTACTGGGTGACATTCCTGTCACTCCCACGTGTTTTTCCTTGTCCCCTTTGTTACAGGTGCTCAGGTGTAGGAGCAGTCTAGCCTGGTGCATCTTTTCGAGCCACGTTTGCCGCACACAGGTCTGGGTGATTAGCTTTATTTTTTTTATTCTGCCATTTAGATTCTTTTAGCTGCTCATGGGTAGTTCTTGTACTATTGTGTAGTACTGGGGTGTTACATAGGTCATCGTTGGGATTCAAGGAAAACAACTCTTACTCCAAATACTGCTCCAATTCTATTTTTTGAGTATTGATTGTGGTATTACTCTTCTTCTTGATGTGTTGAAGAAATCTTTCAATAAAACCAAAATTTGTTTACGTGTCTTTCTCAACAAACCACATAAATAACTATGAATACGATTACAAAACTATTAGTGTAAAACCAGAATTTGTTTTGATGTCTTTCTTGATGAGTAAACCCGAATTTGATTTTAGAATAAAACTATTAGCATAATCGGCCAAATGTTGCGATTTTAGTAGAATCTGATGAATTATGTAGTTACATTTACCTTCTTACCTCCAAGGTAATATGAATTTACATGATTTACCTAACGAAATGACCATGAATGGCATCAATTTACCTAACGAAATTGATTATAAGTTTATGTTGGGAAGAAAAATATGACTTATAGAAGAATACATTATATCAGGATTGTAACGACCCAAACCTAAATTAGCATTTTTGGTCAAATATTTTAATAGATTTTTGGATAGTTAGACGTCGAGTTCCCTGCATTTATTGTAAAACATAGCTCTGGCAGCGTTTTATGCCTATTGTGACCATGCCCGTCCGGGAATTTGGTGCAGAGGGCGCCAAGGGAGGAGGCCACAATCATGCCAGAAGGCGAAAGTGCAAGATAAGATAAAACGAAAACTGAAGTCGTCACCTAGTCTTTTAAGGAAAAGACGAGGAAAACTACAAACAAACCACAAAAAAGGATAAATGCATGTGATGCAAATGAAAAGACCAAATGCCTATAAACCAGAGAAAGGGTAAGGATTCCTGTTATACACGGGGAATGTATTAGGCACCCCCGTGTGCCCAAGAAACTCAGTCTTTCAAGTTTGATTTGCTTGCTAAAGGATGAATGTAAATAAATACTTGCTAAGTCTAGATTGTGCTCCAAATCATACTAATATGAATGTCAAGTCATGACTAGATGGATGTGCAAGATGTATGCGAAAACTACGAAGAAATCCACACAAAATGACTAAATAACCAAAACATGAAATGACAAAGAACATCACATGAAATGACGAAGTTTTAGAGGAAAGTGATCCGAAAAATCATACCAACACCAAAAGAATAAAAAATGGGATCAACGCAAATCATCCGAATCGGGAAAAATGTCATGGAATTTAAAATGGAAAATTACAAAGAAGGCTATGAAAAATGGCAAATAGGTGACATATGAAGAAAATCACATGAAGTGACAATGTTTTTGAAGAGAATGATCCAGAAAACCATATCGATATCAAAAGAATAAAAAATGGGATCAACCTAAATCGTCGAAATCAGGGAAAATGTCGTGAAAATCAACAACAGAAAAATAATCCGTAATTAGGTCAATGTAGGCCTTTAGTTCCATTAATGTACATCCTTGGGTGATGAAATCCAAATCAAATCACAAAAATCCATAAATGTGAAGTAAAGGGAATTAAATCGAATGTCGAGTGAAGGAATCCAAAAGCAAATTAAGGAAAAATCCACGAAAAATCATATGAAAAGTGTGCTTTACTCAAAAAGGATGAAATGATGTGCAAGTCTAATGAAAATAATGCAAAATGCATGGAAATGTATCTAAATGTGTAGAAGATGCTGAGGGATGATTTATACAGGGATTAAGTATGACTTAATGCAAAATAACATGTATGGGCATGAACTGATAGCATGGGGGTAATTGGGTAATTTCACATGGCCAAATGTGATAAATGTGTGCATGCATGATGCATGGTATAAATATAGACAATATGTATGCAAAATGTCAGGAAAATGTTATTTATAAGAAAACATGATGAAGACGGGATTTTAAATACAAGAAAATGATGTAAATATGGAAAATGACAAGTACAGAGACTAAAGTGCAAAATTCCTAACAAATCCACTTTGGAAACTTTGTAAAAATTTAAGAAAAAATAAAAAACTATCACATAAATTAAGGCGAAAAGACATTTTGATGAACAAAGAAAGGATGTTGGAAAATTAGATTACAATTTTAAAGAAGTCTTGGACTAGAGTGCAAAATCCATAGAAAAAGGGAAATCATGATTAAAATGTGTTCAGAAACTTATATCTTAATGTTCAGATCATGAATTAAAAGAAAATGTGGTATTAAGGGGTGAGATGTGTGAAAATTGTATTTTAGTAATTTCCTGAAAGTTTAGGGTTTAATGTGCAAAATTTACATAAAATGTGCAAATGTGACCAAAATGCGAAATTAAAAATCATTTTACATTTCAAACATGATTTTTATATGAAAACTTTATTCAAGTGCTAAATTACAAATACACATATGATCAAAAAATGGAAAATACCAAAAATGTGTATTAAAACCATTAAAACCCTAATTAATGAATTTAAAACTAACTTAAGGGCCTGGATGCAAATTTCCTACACTCAGTAACTGTATTTTATGAATTCAGGGGTTTACATGCAAAATTTTAGGATTTAAAAGTAATGAAAATCAAGTTTTTATGATGTTCAGTGTAATTACAAAATCTTTTAAGGTTCTGAATGCAAATCTCATAAAGAAAGTTCATTTTAAAAAGCTCTAGGGACACAATACAAAATTTCAGGACTTAATTGCAAGGAAAACATGATTTCATAGACTTAAATGTGATGAAATGAACATTGCTGAACTGATCATGAAGAAAATAAAACATGCAAGGGATCATATGCAATTTTTACAAACAAACAAAAGAAATAAAAACATATTTACAACTACAGGGGTTTAAACACAAAAAACCAAGACCTAAACGTAATAATCTAAGGACCTAAGTGTAATCACCTAAAACTAAAGGACCTAAACTAAATCTTTTCTCTTCAAAGATCACCGCTCAAGTCTCCAGTGAGGGGTCCAGCGAGGCACTAGTGGCGGCATGGCGGCGGAGGGGCACGTGCGACGATCGGAAAAGTTGGAGGGAGACACAATGAGCGTTTTTAGGGTGTCAGGCAAGGCTAGAGAGGGCTTGAGTGCTCCTCCCACCTCATGCTCCAGCGAGGGGCTGTCGACACCAAAGAAGATGATGAATAGGTGGCTGGTGGCGGCGCTACTGCTGGGATGGTGTGGCGAGGATCGGAGGAGCTGCAGGGCAGCACAGGGGATGCTCTGGAGGTGTCGGCGAGGGTTGGGCATAACCAAAAGGCTCCACCCACCTCCCGTGCCAGCGGTGGACGTGGAAGCGGTGGGGGAGACGTTCCAGGGGCTGAGACGACGGCGTGGCTGCGTGGGGAGGTTCGTGGTGAGGCTCCTTGAAGCGGTGGCTTGAAGCAGGCATGACCGGAGATCTTCAGTGGCTTCCGCGGCGGGGGATCGACGACAGCAAGCAACGACGACGTTCTCCAGCCACAGGAGGCCAAGGAAGCCTCTCCTGAGCGATGGAGGCTCAGGGAGGAGGAGGAGGAAGATGGAGGAGAGGCCCTAGGGGCCTCATCTCGACTCCAGAAGCCGTAGGCCTCGCCGATGGTGGTGAATTCACCATCGGAGAAAGAGGAGACAGCATGCGGGGGAAATATCCCTGACGAGTCTCGATCCAGAGGACTTAAAGGGACCTAACGGGGCTAAAGGAAAAAGATTTGAACTAAGAGGGGAGGATTACCTGGCTGAAGGCTGTTGTCTCTCCCGAGGAAGCTTGACGGCGACGTTCCAAGCGAATGCTCTGATGATGAACACTCGAGGTTCTGGTTGCAAAGGGGATTGGAGGAGGAGGCTCTGAAGGTTGTGGGTTTCACAGGATTTCTCCTCTAGGTTTCACAGGATTTTTGGGTTTCAAAAGGCCTCCTCGTTGCTGTCAGCGGTGAAGTGTTTTTAAACGCCAGTCCAGACTTCTAGCGTCGTTGATCTTCCTCTCTAACGGCTGAGGATCGACTGATCGAGCATGAACTGGAGGGGGCTGTCGGGGATCACGCGGGAGGAGAGAGAGGTGCCGGAGATTTTGAGATGTCACCTGGAAAAGGGGAGGAGATGTCGTCAGAGATTGCGGGGTTTGCCGGAATTATTTTATGGTTTCCTAAGTTCTTGATTGAGGAAATGAAATGGGTGTGTGGGCTGGTAATGGGCCTGCGTGAGTGGGTTTTTGATTTTTTAAGGGTTTTATTTAACTTAGGTTTTTGGGGTTTTTATTATTTTAGGGTTTTTGTGGTTTTAATGTTTCAAGTTTAATTAGGTGATTTTAATTAGGGCTCTAGGATTTTAATTAGGGTTTTGGGTTTTATTGTTTTAGGGTTTTTTTTGGGTTTAAATGGATTAAGGTTTTGTGTTTAAGTTTTAGATTAGATTAATTTTAAATTCAGATTTAATTAGTTTTTACTTGATTTAATTAAGCGCTTAGTTGAAATTTTGATTTAATTGGTTTTTACTTGATCTAATTAGGGATTTAATTGGTTTTTTTCTTGTTTTTTGTTTGGATTAGGGTTTTTACTTAATTAGATTTAATTTTTAATGGATTTTATTGGGTTTTACTTGATTTTGGTTTTAATTAGGGTTTTTACTTAATTAGTTTGAGTTTTAAATGGTTTAAGTAGATTTTATTTGATTTTGGTATTATGTTTTAGCTTAATTAATTTGAATTTTTAATATTTATGTGGATTTTATTTGGTTTTAGTTTTGATTAGGTGTTTTAACTTAATTAATTTGAATTTTTAATGATTTAACTGGATTTTACTTGGTTTTGGTTTTGATTAGGTGTTTTAACTTTTGTTGACTTGGGTTAGGTCAAAATGGGCTTGTGTTGGCCTAAATGGGCTTACATGGGTTTGAGTGGGTTTGAGTAGGTTTAGGTGGAGTTAGAGTTTTTGGGTTTGGTGGCCACAACTAGAGCATCTTTTCAGAGAAGTCTGTTGCCAAGTGACTGCAAAATCGAGGTATCTACACCTGTAATGTGGGTTCTGGCCCTTTTTGGTGTTGAGTGGGTTTGGTGTTGTACCAACCCTCGTGGGAGTTTGAGGGTTTGTCCTGAACTATGGAGGTTTATTTGCGTGCCCAGGTGGTTGGTCGCTGTTTGCATAAGTCACGTGTGTTGGATTGAAAGGCTTCTCTAGAGGGGGGTGTGAATAGAAAATTTTACTTTTTAATATCAAATTTCCCGATTTTAATTAAAAGTTAATCTAAATGAAGTGTAATGACAAAGTGTACAAGCAACTGATAATAAGCATACAAATTTGAGAGTTAAGGTTAATACATGCACATGAAGGGGATGAGAGAAATCGAATACACAAGCTATTTATAATGGTTCGGCCAAACCCCGGCCTAGTCCACTCCTCAAGACCCTCTTGAGATTTTTCCCTTTATACTTAAAACAATAAAATACTTACTTGTGTTGGCTATCCCACCAATCCAATCCTTACTCCTCCCACTTCTCATTCCCCGAGAAGCTAGAGTATCCCCTTGTAGCTTTACAACTTGTGACTTCCTTCTCACAGTGCGCTTTTACAAATGAATTACAACATCGCTTGTAAGGAGAATGTAGGACAGAGTTTGAGCACGGAAATAGAGAATTACAAGTATATAAATGTGGTGTCTCTATCAAAGCTAGTAAAGGTCCAATTTATAGCCATAAGACCATCAAAAAAAATGTGTCTAACGACTAGAAAACGGTCATAAACGGCTAGTCAATCGGTATGCTGTTTTGACCACCGGAATGTTATTTCATTCTTCAATCAACAACTCTCGGGTAATTCGGTATGCCGGAATTCTTTCAGTATGCCGAATTCTCCTGAAACGGTATGCCGTTTTAGCTCGATATGCCGTTTTATCTTCAGCTTTATCTCCTCAGCCTTTTTTGGAGTTCTGTTGCTTGTGCCGAGTTTTCCTGCTTTGGTATGTCGTTTTTCTCCAATATGCCATTCTTGATTTTTCATCTTTAATTTCGGAGTACCGTTTTGTATACCGAATTTTCCTGTATCGATATACCGATTTTCCTTCGGTATACCGATTTTGATACTTCATATATTTTACAACCAATTTGTCAAGTATGACTTTACATATTCATTTACAACATATTATAAGGTTTGCATGACATATGCATATACATATACATTTCTCAACCAATTTGTCAAGTGTAACTTTACAACATATCATAAAGTTTGCATGACTCAAGTATTTTCTTCAACCATTTTCTTTCATGTACAAAAGTTCATTAGTCAAGTGTAAATATCAAAACACAATATACTCCTAACAATGTGGACATGGAAGATCGCATGATTTGGTCTCATGCTGTGGGCTCTTTTCGTTTCTTCTTTTTTTTCCTTATTTTCTTTCTTTCTTTTCTTTCTCCTTTTCTCTCTCTCTCCTCTCTGGCCCCACTCTCTTTCCTTCCCTCCTCCTTTTTCTTCTTTTTCTCCTTCTCTAGCACGACACAAAGCGAAGGAGAATGAGGGAGAGACGAGAGAGAGGGCAGAGAGATATGAGAGGGAAGTGAGAGAGGTGCTCATGGAGGTCTCAGGAACATGTGGAGCCGACTGGAATCGTCGGTGAAGCTTGTTGACACCAGAGACAACAATGGCTGTCCACTGTCTCTAAGGTGCACGCCCCACACTTTTACTCAATTTCTTGTAAATTTGATATGGTTGTGTTCCTTGGGTGATTCTGAATGCAATGGAAGTGATTTAGTGATTTTTGGTTGAGTGTGTGATTTTAATCTCGAAAATTTAATCTTGATTTATACTATTCATCTGAAGTGTTTTTGGGTGATTTCTCGAGCTGTGGTGCATGGAATTGGATGAGTTCTATTCCATTGTGTTGCTTGCAAGATTTCCTTCAGTTTGGTATCTTGTTTGTCGAGTTCTATGGAGTATAGACCAAAATAGGGTATTGAGAAGGGGTCAGCAGCCATGGGTTTAGAGCACTGAGCTCTGAACCTAGAAACCAGCATTGGGTGCACCTCCCAGGCACACCTGGGAGGTGCACTTAGTTGGCACACCTGGCGGTGCAGCTGGTTGCTGATTAGGGTGCTACCTGGAGTGTTAGGTTGGGTGTTTATGGTTGCAACCCTGTTAAATGGAAGTGTAATTGTTGGATCAAATAGCTTCTATAGAGGGGATGAATAGAGAATTGTATTTAATTTTGTCACTTGTTGTTTATTCAAAAATGAATAGCAACAATAATAAAATAATCAAACAATTCACAAGAAAAAGGAGGTAAAGAGACAATGAGTATGCACACAAAGATTTATAGTGGTTCGATCAACCCTGGCCTAGTCCATTCCTCATGACCTTTCTTGAGATTTTCCCTTTCTATAATAGAAACTTTATACTTACTTATAGGACAAAGACCTTCTCTTACCCCATTCTCGGCGGATTCTCCTCACTCTAGAGAAGAAGCTTGCAGTATTTCTTTACAACACTCTTTGGCAACTCTTTCTATGATCTCCCAATCAATAGCCAATGTAATGAGTAGAATGTATGAAGGTTAAGGACTTGGAAGACTAGTGTACGATGTTTGAAATCTCTGAATTGGTGTTCCTTTCTGGGATTATTGGGGCTTTATGTATAGACACTAAGCTCAGCTCAAGTTGTGTCTAATGTTTACAAAATCTTTTGCCAACTGACAACTGATTCGGTACACCGAAATTGTTCAAGCGACCGAAATCAGCAACGGTTGGACCAAACCGGCATACTGAAATAATCAGTAGGTCGAAATCTAGTAGTGCCTAGACGATTAAGTTTCTAGTTAGCTGTTACCCTAATAAAATAATATTTCTCAAATTTTGATATAACGAATGGATCGATAGCCCGAAAATGATCTTGAATCTTTTTCTCTAGATTTTTTCTAAGGATCATTCCTAATGTGTTTCCTATCTAGGATGATGACATATGATGGGAGATCTTTACATATTATAAACAATACATCAAAAAATAAATATATTACAGTGATTTTTGATATACATAAGAAATGATAGTTTTGCCCTTCATCTATTGTTTCTTCCAACGTTCAATGCTTTGGTCGTCTTTTTTCTCCATCTTTGAAGTTGGTCATCTTCCTTGCTTCTATGTCTCTTCTTATATCTTTTGTCTTTGAAGATATCTATTCTTTTTGCTAACCATAATTCTCAAACATAGGAATTAAAACATAACAACAATTTTTTGTTATCATCAAAATTTATAGATAATATTTTCTAACAATCTCTCCCTTTTTGATGATGACAAAACTATATATACTCTATTCATGAATGCTCCCCCTATCAATAATATTTTATAAATGAATGCACCCATTATTAATAGGAATTTCTCTCTCTTTTTGTCATAAGCAAAAAGAATAGTCTTAAGAAGATTGAATCATGAAAAATGTTTAAACCATCATACATTTTAAAAAAAAGTAAGTTAATGGCTTTCCATTATGTTTTGCTATGTTGATGATGGTATAACAATTTAAAACTCCCCCTTACAATAAACTTATATGTTTTGCTATGTTGATGGCCCTTAAAACGTTTTCTAAAGACATTTCCACAATAGCACATTCAAATCATATGTCAATTATATATCATTCCATATTTAACTCATGAACCATACCAATCATACCATAACAAAATATTCATTTAAAAACAAAAGTAAGTTAAGTCATACAAATAACATAACATAAAGTCATACAAATACCCATTCATGTCATTTATACAACTAGACTCATGACAGGGTCACATTGACCCAGAAGGTGGTGGCATAAATTGGAGAACAGCTTCATGATATTCTTCTATCTTCTCCGATATCATGTCCATGTGATTGGAGAAATTCTCAGCATATTCATCAAATTGGAGGGATAAAGCTTCCACCTTTTCATGGAGCCGGTTGGTGTAAGTTTTTTAGCAGCCATAAGTTCATGAATTCTTTGACATTGTTGGACTTGATGCTGCTCAATAGCTTCAATTCTCTCCATTTGTTGGTTATGATATTCATCTTGAAAAGTTTTAAGAGAGGCAAACTGGCTTTCCATGTATGTCCTAAGACCAAATTCTTCTTCTTCATTAGACGATGAAGACTCACTTTCCACTATAGGAATGGGTTCAGGAACATGAGAGGAGGAAGGATGGACACCTTTAAGAGATTGTGCTTTCTCTAATGCTTGTTCCATTCTAGAAATAGCATGTGAGCCAAGAGGTTTGGTTTTGACAACTAGGCTAGGCTCACTGCCTAAGGACACACCAAAATACTCAAACAAATAAGTGAGGGAAGGTCCATAGAAGAGTTTGGTCTTAACATGAGTCATAAAGTGAATTACAACTCTTGCCCAATTGACCTTAATCATCTTGGTTATCGCATAAACGGCTTTACAGGTAAGTTCACTAAGTTCATTATTGTGGCCTTTCTTTTGAACAAGATTGGCTACCACAATGTAGGTGATAATTCTCCCTTACTTAGTTAATTGATTTATTTTTGTAGACTTGAAGGAATTTCCTTTGTTTAAGTAGATGGCTTTGTTAATATCAGCAAAGGACCACTCAAGTTCATAAGTAGGTCTAATTATATCCACCCCTTCAGATGGAATTTTCCAGAGTTGTCAAATTAGTGTTTCATCAAAAACCAAATCTCTCTTTAAGAGGAAGGATTCTAAGGTGTCATAGTTTATGGTTAAATTGGCATAAAATTGTGAAATGAGATGGGAATAATATTTTCTATCACTAATGCTACTTAGAAAGGGAACAAGCATTTGTAAACAAATAGTGATTCTATAGAACCTAACTCGTAGAAGATCACCTTTCGTCCAGTGAGCACTACCCAATTAGCAAAATGCTCCTTGTGTTTTGTGCCTCCGCATTCACAAAATTCAACCATTGTTCATCAAAGGAGGAGGAGGCGTCGCTGGCTACAACCTTTTGTTTAGGTCCAACTGCAACTTTCTTGGGAGCCATGGATAGCATGCTTGGAGTGAAGAAGGAGAAGGAAAATATGGTTGAGGAGGTGACCTGTATAAAGGGGAGAGCTCGCCAAAGCACAAACGGCCATCTAAAGGTCTTGATCAGGTGCTCGAAGGAGGTGGGGTTGCTGTAGGAAGACGGACGAGCAAGTGATAGAAGTGAAAAGGGTGAAATGAGAAGTGAAATGCCTAAGTTTATAAGGCGTAATACGAAAGAAACAAAAGCCTGAAACATTCGGTAGTCTGTTTTTACTCAATTTAGGGTAAAAAACGGTATACTGGCTATAAATGATAGCCCAAATCAGGGATTTTCGGTGACCCATACCACAAAATTGGAGTCCATTGTAAACATGGGTATAATGAATTTTGGTAGTCCAATTATTTTGGTACACTGAATCAGGGATTTTCGAAAGTTCGTTTCGAAAAATCAGAGGCCTGTTATGAGCATAGGTACAGGAGATTTCAGTAGTCTGTGTAAAAATGGATGTCCGAAATACAGAGCTACTGATAAAACTGATAGAAATTTAGTAGCTCGATTTTTTCGGTATACCGAATCAGAGATTTTCGGAAGTTCGAAAATTTTAGGTGTCTTGAAAATAGTTGTTTTTTTTTTT
>JAMKQA010070696.1:0-12229 GCA_024699735.1 Posidonia australis | reverse complement strand
GACGAGGCGGAGGCGGAGGAGATATGGCGTCGAAAGCCTGGTTTGCACCTCCACTGGTTCTGGCGGAGGAGAAGGGGAGAGACGGCGGCGCGTAGTCGAGATTTCGCGGCGTAGTCGAGAGGGGGCGGCGGAGGTGGTCGTGAGAGAGGAGAGGAGAGTGAAGAGACGAGAGGGCAGTGACTGAGAAAGAGGCGAGTGTTTATAATTTTAGGGTACTATTGCGAGGACATGTCCTCGTAAAGTCCTCACTAATATATTGCGAGGACATGTCCTCGCAATGTGCTCGTTATAAGTCCTCGCAAAATCTGATTTTTCTAGTAGTGTCAGTTCTTGCAGCAGGTTTTTTTTAGCTCACTCGATGACACCATTCATTTGCGGCTGATAAGGTGAGGATTTATGGTGTTTAATTTTTTAACTTTGATGGTAGTCCTCAACTCTCCTTGCTATGAAGTTCGTTGCATTATCTGATATGATTGCATATGGAATTCCATATCTGGCAATGATATTATTCTTGATGAATTTTTCTGTAGTAGCTACTGTAACTTTTTATATGATGCCGCCTTGACCTACTTTGTAAAGTAATCGATGGCCATAAGAATATTCTGGTGCCCATTAGATGTAGCTGGATGTATGGCCCTGACAACATCAATTCCCTAAATAGCAAAAGGCCAAGGCGACGACATGCCATACAGCTGTTGCGTGGGAGCATGTGTGAAGTTACCATGTACTTGGCAATTGTGGCATTCCTGCACAAATCAGCTACAATCTGTTTCCATGGTAGACCAAAAAAACCCTGCAACATGATTTTCTTGGCTAAGAGCACTTCATTCATGTGTAGACCACATGTGCCTGCATGAATCTTTAGCGTCAATATATCTACCTTTTGCTTATTTACTCGTCTAAGAAGCATTTGGTTATAGAATCTTCTGTATAGGTGTCCTGCTCCAAGCACATATTTAGATGCCAATCATATCAAGGTCTTCTTATCTGTTGCGGAGATGCTGGATGGAAATTCGTCGGATTCCAAGAAAACCTTGATATCATGATACCAAGGCAATTCGACCACCGGTCTTACTTCTTGGAGGTGCATGCAATGTGCAGGCTGCTCTACGTAGGTCACTGAAATATCTACTGCTTGGGTGTTTGGTAGCGTTAGCCATGATGCCAGGGTTGCTAATGCATCTACATACACATTCTTGGTCTGCTTCATGAAAGAGAACTTGACCTCCTCGAATTCATCAACAAGCTTTAGCAAGAATTCATGATATAATACAAGCTTCTGGTCTTTGGTTTTCCAGTCACTATTGATTTGTGAAATAACCAGCATTGCATCCACATATACTCGAAGCTTTCGAACACCTTGTTCTAATGCAACCTGTAGTCCCAGGATGCATGCCTCATATTCAGCTTCATTATTGGTGCATTCAAATGTCTGTTTCTTCGCAAAAGGAATTAGCTGTCCCTACAACATTGCTAAGATTGCATCAATACCTCTTCCCCTTTTATTGACTGTGCCATCAAAGTATAGAAACCATTGATGCTCATCCTGAGGGTTTTCTGACTCTATATCACCCATTGCAAATAGAATGTCTTCATCTAGAAATTGTGTTTGCCGCAGTTGATATTTTGGCAAAGGTAAGTCAGCCAAATGATCCGTCATCGCCTGTCCCTTCATCGACGTTTGTTTCACAAAAGTGATGTCATACTACGACAACATAACCTGTCACTTGACACATCTGCCTACTAAGGTTGGTTTCTGGAATTGGTATTTGATGGGATCGTAGCAGCATAATAGCAAGGCTGGGTATGCCATCATGTAATGCTTGAGGTGTTGAGTGGCCCACACCAAGGATAAGTAAACCTTTTCTATGGTATTGTACTTGACCTCGCAGTCATTGAACTTCTTACTAAGGTAGTAGATCGCCCTTTCCTTACGTCCTAATTCGTCATGCTGACCTAGGACCGCGCCCATGGAATGCTGTGTAGTTGAGAGGTATAATAATGGGGGTCGTCATGGCGTGGGAGGAACTAAGACTGGAGGATTCACCAGCAGTTGTTTGAACTTGTCGAAGGCCGCCTGGCATTCATCATTCCAATGTGTTTGCACATTTTTCCTCAAAATCATGAAGATCAGCTCACATATGGGTGTGAGTTGTACTATGAATCGGCTGATATATTGTAATCGCCCCAACAATCCTTGAACTTCTTTTTCAGTGGTAGTGGGAGGCATCTCAATAATGGCTCTGGCTTTGTGAGGATCCACCTCTATTCCTCTCTGGCTAATAATGTAACCAAGGAGCTTGCTAGAGGACACCTCGAATACGCATTTGTTGGGGTTGAGGTGGAGCTTATACTTCCTCAAGTGTTCAAACAACTTTCTTAGGCAGGAGAGATGATTTGTGAGCTCTTTAGACTTGGCAATCATGTCATCCACGTACACTTCAACTTCTTGGTGCATGAGATCGTGGAATAACACTATCATGGCCCTCTAATATGTTGTGCCTGCATTCTTTAGCCCAAATGGCATAACCCTATAATAGAAGACTCCCCAAGGGGTGATGAATGATGTCTTCTCCATGTCTTCTTCTGCCATTCTGATATGGTTATATCCTAAAAATCCGTCCATAAATGATAAGATTTTATGCCCTAGTGTATTGTCAACCAGAATATCAATGTGGGGAAGTGGGAAGTCATCCTTGGGTCTCGCCTTGTTGAGATCTCGACAATCTATGCACATGCGAACCTGCCCGCCTTTCTTTGGCATTGGCATCACATTCGCGAGCCACTCATGATACAGGACAACCTTGAGGAAATTGACGTTATGCTATTTCATGATTTCCTCTTTATGTTTCAATAGCCACTGAGGTCGCCATCTACGAAGTTTCTGCTTGACTAGCTTTGAATTTGGTTTTAGTGGTAATGTGTGTACCACCTCTATGTCTAGGTCAACCATGTCATCATAGCTCCATGCAATGACATCCACATACTCTTTTAAGAAAGTTATAAATCCTGCCTTTACTTGTGGTGATAATTTGGCACTGAAGCTTGTTTCCTTAACATCTTCTGCTGTGCCGATGTTGACAAGTCTTGTCTCTTCCTCCACATGTAAGTTAGGGCCCTTCGGGTCATTGTCACAAGGCTGAAATTGCTAGGGTGCACTTTCATCATTCTCAGCATTTGTACCATCTGCCTCGTCAACCTCATCTTCCTCTCCATATGCAATGAGCTCTGATAGGATTTCTTCCTCAAAGGATAGATCTGTAATATCGACTGAGAGGATTTCCTCTAACTTTGTCCCCTTATGGCGCTTCATGACGGTCACAGTGATTTTTGTATTTTTGTAGTTGCACTGTGCGACCTCTACTTCAACATGCCTATTTGGGCCAACTAAGGATTCTGGACTCCCTGCTTCTGAGGCTGGTGCATCTTTATTTACATTTTTTGCTTTTTTAAGATTTCCAAATTTTTTTGTGTTTTTTGAGTTTTCTGATATTTTCGTTTTTACCATAATATCTACAAGAGGTGTTGCATGTTGGCTGATATCTTGTTGTTGACTGATAAGATTGTTGCCAGCTGTACTGCTCCTTGAGCCTAGCTCAGGGCCTTTTTTTTTTGCTCCTCACCCCTAAGGTGAGGCTTAATTTGCCAGTACCAACTAGACCCACCTCTCGGCTGACAAGAGATTAACTCCATTGGTCTAGCACACTCTTTTCTTGTCTGAAGGACCATGATCAAAGCTTGGTCCCGTGGTGGTACTGGTGATTCTGACAGGGATGGTAAAACAACTTCCTTTCCTTTCCTGACTCTATTGTGCTCAACTAGATCCTTTGCAAGCACTTCCAACTGTTCTTGGAACAAAATATCCAAGTATCCAACTATGTCATCTGTCAAGCCGATCTCTAAGTCTACCTTCTGAACTGGATCTTGTACTGCTGCTGCCTGAGACACTATTGACTGTTCTGACTTTGACAACACTGCACGATTCTAGAACTGTTGACAAATCTACTCAATACCTTGCTCTAACTCTGACTGGTCATTCTTTAGGTAAAAATCTCCTAGATAAATCCAAACTGCTGGTGACTATGACACTGAGACTGTGAATCGACTCTGGGTTGGATCCAAGACACTTGCACTGGTGAAGTTAGTCAAATCGCGGGGAATGATCATCCTTGGAGACTTATAGGAGCGTAGGGATCTCTTGTTCTAGAACTGATGCTCGTATCCTAATGCTTCACCTTCTATCCATTCCTCCACCTTGATTGGCTCAACGATTCCTTGGCCGTATCACCCAAGGGGGGTTCCTTTCTCATATCCCCACTTGCGACACAAGTTATCGACCATTAAACAGGGGTTGTTGCCAATGGCCAAATGGCTGACACGCTCATGAGCAGGAATGGAATTAACCAGCTCAAACCGGTTGACACGGTATAGAATATCAAAGGGTTTGGGATCGAACCAGACGGTCTGTGGACCTACAGTAGAGACAGCCTCAGCCTTCTCTAGATCATCCACCATGACAACAACAGTGTTATCGTCCCATTAGAACTTGATCATGCAATGGAGAGTTGAGGGAATGACCTGATGCTTGTGAAACCAAGGACGTCCAAGCAAGGGATTAAAAAAGGATTTGATGTCAACGACATAGAATTCCACATCGAAGCGGGTTGGACTAATGATCAAAGGGATGACCAGGATCTCGAGTGCATCATGGTGCGTATTATTGAAGGCTGTCATCACTTTCATGGCTAGTATTATGTCTTCGGACTTGAATCAAATTGCTCTTGCCATACGCAAGTGACAGATATTTAAACCTGCTCCATTGTCTACCAACGTGAGAGGGATGCGGAAGCTTCGGTATTGCATGGTGATGAACAAGGGGGAATTATGATGGCTTCCCGTTGGTAGCAATTCCTAGCTTGAAAAGGAGATCACTTATAGCACCACTATCATACCCACCATAGTTTTACGGGTGGCTAGGTCAATGGTTGGGGACACATGGGCAGCTTGGAAGACTCTAAGGAAGGCCTCACTGTGCTCGGCTAAGGTGTGGATCAAGTCCCAAATAGAAATGTTAGCTTTGACTTTCTTAAGCTGAGCAGTTATGTCTGCTGAAGGTTGGTCCTTTCTGGTGGGAACGGGTGGAGCTACTCATGGTGCGGGTGATTGTGGGGACTGGGCTTGCAATTTGACAGAAATTTGTGCCGAAAAGCTAGGCACGGGTGTTGGTGGTCTAGATGGTTGGGCCTCTGACTGAATGGGAGGGCTAGGTTTGGGTGCTGGAGGTTTGTACACCCTACCTAATCGTGTTACTTCTGCGCACATTTCTATGGCGTAGTTGTATGGAACACGATGAGTGCCATGGGTGAGGGTGACTACAACCAGTGGACGGGCTGCTAGTTGCACTGGTATGGCTGGCAGATACGAAACTTGATGGTTCTGGGGTGTTGGTGATTGGAAATGTCCAGATTGTGGCCAAGCTAAGGGGACAAACTGGTGTAGGTGACTGGGGGTATACAATGAGCGGTGCCACAGTGCACTCTGACTCAGCAGTGGGACGAATCATGCTAATTGACTCCTTGGAACCACCGAGGAAGGATCGATACAATTGACAGGGAAACGAAGATGATACATCATAAATAAAATTGGTGGGACGAAAAGAGGATGTTACGAAATCAAGAGGAAAGACGGAATTGACTCCCGAGGGACTTGATGCTCCCGAGGTTGAATGTTGTGGTAAAGGCTGGCTAACTATGTTGGGATGTCCTGGGGGTGCTTATGCGGCTGCTAATGCAGGCGATGGGCCTACCGCCTATGTGCTAATCATAACGACCTTCTGGTCAATCAAGTCCTGGATTGCATCCATCAGTGTAAGGCAATTGTCTGTTGAGTGGCCTACAACTTGATGGAAATTGCAAAACGCATTCGTATTGTACCATGTAGGGAGCGGACTTGGTGGTAGGTGAATCTCAAGCAACCTCAAAAGGGATGCGACTTTAGGGAACACCATGCTCAACGATTCCACCAAATTGGTATAGTGGCACTTGTCACAGTGTTGTCGCATCGGCTGTGGATGTGCCAATGGCGGGTGCATCCTAACTGGTGGGGTAGGGTATACTAGAGTGGTAGTGAGGGTGATGTGTGATGCATGAGATGCTCTAGGTGTGGGTGTGGGTGCATAAACTACTTGGTGCTGAGGGGGTGGATGGACATTTGCTAGTGCAACAGGAGATCTAATGTAAGAGACTGTATTCCTAAAGGGATCTTGCCTCTTGGGTGGATTGGCATTGGGGCTGTTGTTATTGTTGCCGCTACTGGCGCCACCATGTGAGGAAGTGGCTTGTTTGGCAAATGCAAAGAGTGTTGAAAAACTACTGCTGCACAAAGAACTCTCAATACGGGCACTCGCCCGAAGCAAAGCTAAAAAGGTGATAATTGGCTGTATACTGAGCAGAGCCCAACTATTAGCTGTGCTATTCGAATCATAATCTCAATAAACTCCTCATTGGAGGGTCTATCTTTGACCTGTGAAGCCAAGGATCGCCATCATCCAACATACTCCCCAAATGTTTCTTGGGGCCTCTGCTTAACTACCACCAAGTCCTCACACTTCAGGACTAAGTCCAGGTTAAAGGAATACTGTTTGAGGAATGCTTGTGTGAGGTCGTCCCAAGTCTTGATGGTGACCATGTTGAGAGAAGTGAAGCATTTCAACGTCGGCCCCGTAAGACTCTTCCGGGAACAAGCAGATAAATAGCCTCTCGTCAGCCTGAAGTTGGGCGAGGTCTCCGAATAGGCTTTAAGGTGTGAGATCGGGCAGCCTCTACCATTATATTTCTCGAATTCTAGAATATGAAAGTTTGGAGGTAGAGTCGCTTCTGGGAAATAACAGATGTCCTAGAATTGGTAGGACTGACGGTCCTCACCCTGCACTTGTAGGAGTGATCGCTCCAAATCGTTCACCCTCAAAAGGAGAGCATCTGGAGCTATTGCAGTCACAGATGGTGCAACTGATGCGGGTGTCTCGTACACCATGTGGGTCACCCCTAAAGGTTCCTCCGGATCCACCATTCTGCGATCTGGTGCTACAGCAGGATGATTGGTGTATCTGTGCATGGGTGTTGTGGGTTGAGGTATAAAAGATGAACCTTGTGTCTGGTATAAGGGTGAGGATAGGACCGGCGATGGTGCTGCAAGAGGTGTAGAATGAAAGAAAAAAGCTATTGGACAGGAATGGCCCTGGGAACTATGCTCACGGCTGGTTGTGCTCCCACCAGCCTAGAAGGCTGGCTACCAGATAATGGAGATGCATGGTGTGGTGGGTGCTGAAACTGTGTTGCAGAAGGCAATGTCGATGCCCCTATTGCCGGGGAGACAAGGGACGGCGACAGCTGTGGGGGTAGCGTGTTGGGTGAAATCTGTGGTCCTAGGGTTGGTTGCAAAGGTAACTCGGGAGTCGGGGGGGACAAACCTAAAAAAGGTTGGAGTGTAAGTGCTAATCCATACAACTACTGAGCGAGGGTCGACATTTGTTGCAGCTACGCGATCACGGGATCATCAATTGTGGCTCCAAAATATCAAGTCAAAAAAGGGACGAATGTGTGAGGAAGCTAGAAACCCAGTCGTCCAAACTGGAGGGAAGCTGTTATAGAAGAAACCGCGATCGGTTGGGTGCCTGAAAGCATATAGTCCTTTAGAAGGAGAAGTGAAAGGAGCTTGAGGGATGATCATGTGAACAGACTTGACAGATGGGGCCTGAAAGGCGACGGATGACCAAGACGGTGGGCTGAAGGGTAGAGTGGTCATAAGGACATGATACTGAGAAGGTGGGGGTCCTGCCAAGGTGTAGGAAGGTCCTCCAAAAGTTAGAGTGAAAGTGGGGACAGCGGAGATGACAGGAACTGACATGAAGGATGGATGGGTTGAAACAGGGACCTCCTCCTAGACAACAGAAGAATGAGGCTCGCTGGTTTGCTAGGCCATGGCGGGCCGCGAGCGGGTGCAGATTGGACTGCAGCTGGGAACGAAAGGGTGAAGTCTCGGATAAGCTATCTTCAAAAGTGACGAATAACTCAAGATATGTGATCGAAAACTGGGTCACACCAGGTATCAGTGAAAGGAAACCTCGAGCTCTGGATAAGGAACTCGCACACTCACTGGTACTATGGTCAAAAATAGGAAACAGGTTAGGAAAGATGATGCAGTGTTTATGGTGGTATGAGTGCAAATGCATGAATGCTTCTAATATGTGCTCTCTCACAATCTAGGGGTGTCCTACCAAGCCGTTACTTCAGATTCACAAGGGTAGATGGGTCTCCAAATCAATGTTAGAAAGTAAAGGTTCTCACTCTAAATCCTTGCCAAAGTTTAGGTAGTGAACGGGTGGTACGTTTGGGGCCTCGTCCTCTACCAAAGCAGTAGGCTGTACCCTTTACTAACACCGACACGACCCCAAACAAGGGGAGACATACCGATATCTCATCCAACACTAAAGCCATAGAATGAGAAATCGGGAAATGTTCTGCGCAAACTATATAGTTGGACTTAAAAGAGGAGAAGAAGTATGCCCTATATGATGATTGCAAAATATGCTTTAAGTATTTTACTTGCAAATTTATTAAACTAGTGGGGGAAAGTTTGTAATTTGTCACTAGTTTGCCCTATTTATTTATTTTTGTCTTTATGTGATTTTTATTAACCAAATAGGGAGAAAAATATGTCTCTATTCTCCTAATCACGGCAAGTGCAGAAAGGGGAAGAAAACATCCAAAGCAAACACCAATCAACAAACAAAAAGCATGCGCATGTCATGTGCGAAAGTGATGGCAAAGCAAAATGTGTAAAAGGAAAACACCCACCATACAAAAGGTATCCATAAAATGTAAGGAAGGCACAACTTATGTTACAAAGGGACAACCAAAGCAAAGCATGGGAAACAAGCAAACAAGTGGAAAAGCCAGAGTAAACAGAAAACCCAAAACGGAAGCTGAGATTTGGTTATCCCCAGTGGAGTCACCAATTCCTATAACCATGTCGACGATAGCCTCGGGCGTAGCGCAAAAGGCCAAATGCACAAGGGCCAGTAAAGTCATGGCAAAAAGTGATAAAAATAATGATAAGATACAGGAGTCGCCACCTAATATACTTAAATTGGGAGACAAGGAAAACCATTTAAAACAATGAAACTATGCATGATAACAGGCCAATCGAAGAAAATGTCACTATAAACCAAAAATTGGGTAGGGATCCCTGTTGTGCATGGGGAAGGTATTAGGCACCCCCGTGCGCCTGACAAATCAGTCTTTCATGGGTTTTTCGTTCACTTAGGTGGCAATGTTAGCTTTATAGTCTATTCCTATCCACCCAAGGGTGGTATGCAATGCCATGTCACATGCATGTTGTGCCTAGTGTTATACCTAAAACCAAATATAGGTGAAGTGGGGAATGAGCCATGTCCTACTGTTCAGCTATGCTACCTGGGGTCTGAATCACAAAACAATGCAAAAGTATCTCACCGACAAGAACCAAAAAGGCCACCGATTCACAAGACCCAAGTGGTAAGCATCACTACTCTACTAGATGCAAAACTAATGCAACTAGAGTTATTAGATGGTAAAATTATGCAAGCATGATCATGGTATATCCAGGAACAAACACTAGAAAAAACAAAGCCCATGACAACCAAGAGAACATGCAAACCATGATGCAAAACCTACTGTTTGCATCTTGCAACCAGATTAGTGGACCAGGATGGTGTGCCAGTTTGAAGTGCCTATATGGTGCTCCATTATAGTGCTCCTATGTGGTGTGCCAGTCTAATGCTCTTAAATGGTGCACTCCAGGTACTCTGTTTCAAACAGGAATTGATTCCATAGCCTGGGCAGGATACATGTAACCAATCGTACTTATGGCTATTCAGAGGACTAACCTAGATGCCAGGGAACACAATCTTACTAATCAATCAAGACCGAAACACTCCTCTCTCTCTTTCCCTATCCTTGCATATTTATGGGTTCCCTAGGGTTGCAACAACCTATGGAGGTTCTTATGGTGCATGGAGGTATCCAGATTGGTTGAGGGTGCATAAGAGAATGACATGGCATGCAAGGGGTGTACCACAACCCGTATTTAGTGGCCAATAACGTCATAGGGACCATGATCCATCACCAAAAGATCAAATAGTGCAAACAAACATCATAATGAACAAATAGTGCAAATAATCTTATAAGAGGGCACCATGATCCACTACCAAACTAAACAAATAGTGCAAACAAACATCAAAATAAACAAACACATTACATTAGCCGAGTTCATAGTGTAAGCCTCATTCAAGGTAGCATGCAAAGATCATATGAAAGTGGGAAAAGGGAAGATACCTGCTGTGTTTCCTCCTTTAGTGGCTCGAGATATCTTCCTTCGGTTGCTTCAGGCACAGCTGAGAGACTTAGAGGAAGCTTAGGGATGCAACAAGTATTGGGGAATGGTCTCCTTTGAGATGCCAATATGACCAAGAAGCAACCAAGGTGTAGTTCCTGGGTAGCTTTTAATGGAGGTTGAAATGCAAGGTTTTGGGATGTCAAGGGGTGTGGAAACCAAAAGACTTACGTAGGTTTGTAGAAGAATATTCGTAAGTGGAGATTACAAGTATAGAAGATAGATAGTCAACAACCAGCCCCGTGAAAAGGGGTTGTGTGCCAACATGGTGTGCCTACATAGTGCTCCTGAATGATGCGCCATGGTGGTGCTCCATATTGGTGCTCTTCATT
Organism: Posidonia australis; assembly: GCA_024699735.1. Classification (NCBI taxonomy): domain Eukaryota; kingdom Viridiplantae; phylum Streptophyta; class Magnoliopsida; order Alismatales; family Posidoniaceae; genus Posidonia; species Posidonia australis. The sequence continues at coordinate 1,466 of JAMKQA010070696.1, read as the reverse complement.
AGTTCACCTAAATGATGCACCAAATAAGGGTTTAAATTTACTACTTAGCTACCTAGATTATCAACTGGACCATGGGCTTGCGGTCGTGGTTTGGTGCGATGATCTTGGGCTAATCAAAATGTCAGATAGGGTTTGGATGTGGTTAGCCCTACCGTGTACGAAGCAACATCCTTTTGGAGAGTTTGTCTATGAGTTGCCTCAAAATCGGGGTGTCTACACCAGTGTTAGGTTGTTTAGTATTTTGCATGGAAGGCAAGATGCAGTAGTTGTCTGCCTCTTGTGTACCATCCATGGCTGTTACTGTTGTTGTTTGTTTGTTATGGCTTGCTTTGGTTGTTTGTTGTTATTCTTGCTCGTGTTTTTTGTTGTTGGTTGTCTATGATCGTTGTCTGTCGTCTGTCTGGGTTGTTGGTGTCGGTATGGGAGGATGTCTATAGCTTCGTCCTCCTATTGTCGCATCTAGGTGAAGCGTGAGACTTCCTAAATGTGTTGTTGTTGTTTTGGGTGACTCGGTGGGTTCCTAGATGTGTTGTTGTTATTCTAGGTGACTTGGTAGGTCCCTAGATGTATTGTTGTTGTTTTTGATGACTTAGTGTGTGACATCTGGGCCTGATTATCCATTTTAATTGTAAACCATGTAATTGATTGTGATCTTGCTTAAATGGTTTATTAATGGATAATCTGTTGTTTCTTGGATGTGTGAGCTTGTGGTTGGCTTTCTGTGCACTTGCTTGTGATTTGGGACCAACATAGAGTCTGGTTTGAGGATGCACAGTCGCCTTGGTTTGCGTGCCTGTCTTTTCCTCATTTTCTCTCCTTCCCTTTTTCTTTCTCTCACGAGCCATGCCCTTCCACCCTTTTTCCGTCTTCTTCTTCCTCTTCTTCCACACCCGTGCCACCAGCAACGGAGGCCCGTGCTTCCCCGTCCCTTCCGACAGGATGGATGGCTGGCGCTAAGCGAGTGGTGGTGGAATTAAAGAGAGGGAGGTAGGAGCAGGCAGAGGGAGAGCGTGGCGAGAAAGGAACGGAAGAGGAGAGAGAGAGCAAGGGCGCGTGAGCTCGGAGGAGGAGGGTCTGTGTGTGGGTGCTTCCACCGGAGGTCGAGGTTCACCGGAGCTTCGCCAAGGCGACGCTGGGGTGCGGTGAACTCGTCGGAGTTGCATGGGCCGCCGAAGTGGTACGCGATTTTCCCCCTTTCTCTCGTTATTGCTTCCTTGAAGAATAATGATGGAAATGCATGAAAAATGGTAGAAAAATAGTAGGAATGATGGAAATGTGATTAATGATGTGAATGTGTAGGGATCATGCTAGATTGTGTGAATTTCGTGAGTTTTTGGTAGTGAATGCCTTAAATGTTTTAAGGTTTAACTCTGAGCATGTTTCCTTTGAGAATTTATATCTCATTGTATGGTTAGTGAAATCATGATTGGATTGGGGGGGGGGGGGGGGGGGGGGGTTTTTTTTAA
>JAMKQA010070690.1:0-12425 GCA_024699735.1 Posidonia australis | reverse complement strand
TTCGGGCGTACGAGGGTGCCTAACACCTTCCTCGTACGTAATAGGGATCCTTACCCATATTTCTGGTTTACAAAGACCTTTTCCCTTGTTTTTGCATGTTTTATATGGTTTTCCTCGTCTTCCATTTTAATAGACTAGGTGGCGACTCCTGCATTTGCATATATTTTATTTTTGTCGTAATTTTGCCGACTTTGGCATATTGTTTATTTTTGCCATTCTCGCTGGCATGGTTACAACATGGCCACCATCAAGACTTGGGACGACCTCACACAGGCGTTCCTCGAATAGTATTCATTTAATCTCAACTTAGTCCCAAAGTGGGAGGACTTAGTCGCTATCAAGCAGAGGCCCCAGGAAACATTTGGGGAGTATGTTGGACGATGGCAGTCCTTGGCTTCATAGGTCAAAGATAGGGCCTTCGATGAGGAGTCTATTGAGACTGTGATCCGAGGAGCACAGCCAGCAGTAGGGGCTCTACTTAGCATTCAGCCAGTCGCCAATTTTTCTGCACTGCTCCAAGCGGGCGCGCGTGTTGAGAGCTCACTACACGGTGGCAGTTTTCCAACACTCTCTGCATTCGCCAAGCAAGCCACTTCCTCACATAGTGGAACCAACAGCAGTAATAACAACAATAACCATAATGCCAATCCACCTAGGAGGTGGGATCTCTCCAGGGATGCAGTTTCTTACATTAGATCCCCTGGTGCACCGGCGAATGTCCATCCGCCCCCTCATCACCAATTAGTTTATGCACCCATGCCCACACATGAACACCTCATGGACAACACATCACTCCCACTGCCACTCCAGTTTATCCTACCCCACTTGTGGTGATGCGCCCGCCATTGACACATGCGCAGCCAAGGCGGCAACGCCGTGACAGGCGCCATTATACCCTATTAGTGGAGCCATTGAGCATGGTATTCCCCAAAGTCGCATCCCTCTTGAGGCTGCCTGAGATTCGCCGTGCCACCAAGTCTGCTTCCTGCTTGGTATAACACGAATGCATTCTGCAATTTCCATCGAGTCGCAGGTCACTCGACGGACAATTGTCTCACACTAAGGAACGCAATCCAGGACTTGATTGACCAGAAGGTCATTATGATTAGCACGCAGGCGACAGGCCCTGAGCTCACATCAGCAGCCGCACAAGCACCTCCTGCACAATCAAACATAGTTAGCCAACCATTATCCCAACATTCAGCCCCAAGAGCAGTAGGCCCCATGAGAGTCAATTCCATCTTTTCTGTTGATTCTATCTGATCTTTTATTTGTCTTACCAATCTTATTGTATTCTCCCCTTTCCTATGTCAATTATATTTATCCCTCTTTGGTGATTTCGGGGAGTCATTAGTTTGATTCGTCCTCCCATTGAGGTAGTCTCATTGTTCAGCTTCAAACCCCGTCCGCTTCGAGCCTGATCCTGTAATGTTTTGTACTGTGTCAACCAGTTTGAGCCCGTCAATTCCATTCCTGCCATTTGGCCATTCGTAGTGATCCACGTTTGGTGGTTGAACTTGTGTCGCAAGTGGGGATACGAGAAAGGAACCCCTTGGGGAATGTGGCTAAGGAATCGCTGAACCGGTCAAGGTAGAAGAATGGAGAGAGCACGAAAGATTGGGACACGAGTATCAAGACCAGCAGAAGAGACCCTTGTGCTCCTGTAAGTCCCCAAAGATGATCATTTCCCGTGAGTTAACTAACTTCACCAGTGCAGACGCCTTGAATCCAAGCCAAAGTTTGTTCATAGCCTTAAGCTGTTTAATTTTTCCAGAGAATGGTCATTCAGAGTCAGAGCAGACATGTAAGCAGTTTCAGAGTTGTACAGTACTGGTAGAGTCAGAATAGTTGGCGGTGCGTCAGGTAGCAACAGCACAAGACCCTGTTCATAAGACAAACTCAAGGGCCTAATAGATGACATAGATTTAGATATTTTGCCCCGAGAACAATTAGAGGTGCTCGCGGAGGACTCAGGTGAGCAAGACAGAATCAAAAAGGGGAAACAGTTGTTTCACCACTGCAGCCGGAATCACCAAGACCAAGCTTCAAGAATCAGAGAAAGTTTTCACTGGATCGATGATCGTCACCCATCAACATCTCCTAATTGAAAAGTACTACCAGTGATCGTCGGCCACTCCCAAGCCTTGCAAAACATTCCATTGTGGGCCATGCATCTTTATGTCTCCTATTTGACATTTTAACCAACCAGAGATCATTGCACAAACCGACCACAAGCTTATAGCAAACTCGTGGCCCAATTAGCAATTCAGGCAGCTAGTGGAGAGCACCAATGTGGAGCACTAGATTGGAGCATCCAGCAGGAGTAGCACAATGGCGCACTAAGCTAGAGCACCAAGATGGAGCACCTTTATGGCACACCATCTTGGCACACCAAGCTGGCGCACGGTCACTTTTCATGGTGCTGGTTGCTGGCTTTCCATCTTCTATGCTTGTAACCCTCGCCTACAGATATTCCTTGCGAATCTACGCAAGGCTGTTCTTTTTCGAGGCTGTTTGCATCCCATTACATTTACCTTGTTGAGATTCTATAAAAAGCCATCCATTAGCAGCCTTTTGGCTAACTTGGCAACTCATCTCTCTTGGTTGAGCTACCTACCATCTCTTGGTTAAGCCACTCACCTACTCTCAGCAACCTACTCTCGTTTCCAGAGGATATTCTTGCACTTCAAAGCATTCCCAGCTGATCCAAAGCATCAAGGAAGTCTTATCTTGAGCCATCAAGGAGGGAACATCTTAAGCAAGGTAAAATCCTTACCCATCTCTTTACTTAAGCTCCACATAATGCACTGAATAAAACATGCAATGAACTGGATGTATGATTTGATAGTGATAATTTTTGTGTTGTTTTTAAGATAAGTTGATTGCTCTTACATGTATATTTATAAGGTTTCTGTGTTATGTTAAATTCTGCATCATGTGATTCCTGTTAATAATGAATCATCATCCAATGCAACCACTAGCTATGGAATGAACTATAAATCATCCTCTCTACATGTTCATCATTTCTACATGGTTGCTAAGCCAATTAAATCATTGCATGATCCTTAAAATCCACTAAGCAGTAGTTGCTACCCATGTAATCCATGAATATGTGACTTAACGAGAAATAATAAAAGGGTTTTCATGCTTGCTTATTCATCATATTTGAGTTCTCTAGCATCTAAATACTTAATCTGGATAGAATTAATCACACTTCATCTCTTGCATCTGGCCCAGATTTTGGAATCAGACTATAGTCTGATTCAAAATTTCTGGGGAGCACCAAATTGGAGCACCTATATGGCGCACCAAGGTGGCGCACCTAACCAAAGCACCATCCTGGCGCACCATCCCAGTGCACCAGTCTAGTCAGAGAATAAATCATCAACTCTACATCATGATCTGCATGCTTTTCTGGGTGTTTTGGACTTTGATGCTTTTGGTGTTTATTCTCTGATATGTCATGTCTTTGTATGCATGATTTTAGCCTAAGATAGCACTATTTTTATGACTTTTGCATCTTGCATATTTAGCCTGTTGTTGTAATCTGGTGAGTTGATTGCCCCATGAACTCCTGTTTGGGAGGTTCATATGCAACAGTCCATGATCCAGATCTGGATAACATGGCTGAAACTTATTGATTTTATTTAGCATAAGGGTGGTGTGGTCATGTATGAGGCATATAGCCCTTTAGCACAAGACCCATATTGTGTTTTCTTGCTTGGATTTTGAAAGATACTCATGTTGCATTTTCTGATGAGTTTGCGAGTTTACAAGATTTTATATTGCAAGGCATTAGGCTAGTTTAATGTCTGATCTGTGATTTTCTTTGGCACACCTTTCTAGCACATCAGTAGAGCACATAGGTGGCGCACCACACTGGCGCACCTACCTGTTTTCCACTGCACACAGTAGCTCTTGACATGGTGTTTGGCATCTTTCCTATTTTGATTTGCCTTTGGTTTTCTCTGGGTGTCTTCCTGGACATATCAGGATGACTCCACTCTGTTTTCAGCCAATTTTGTGCATGATAGTTCATGTTTTGCATATAGTAAAGTGAGGATGAAAGTCACTCGATGTTGTTAGATCTTTGATCATATCTGTGCTACATGCTTGCACCGGTGCTTAACTCACCGCACGGGTGATCTTTCTGAGCATTAGGACACACGCTACAATGCATGCACCCATGTTTAGAATAGGCCACCACTCATATATAGCATTGCATTGCATATCGCCCTCAGGCGTATCGAAAAGGCTGAAAAGCTGACATGCCATATAAGTAAACAAGAAACCAATTAAAAGACCGACTTTCGAACGCACGAGGGTGCCTAATACCTTCCTCCTGCGTAACAGGGATCCTTGCCCAATTTTCTGGTTCATGTAGACCTTTTCTATTGGTTTTATCGCATGATTTGAATGTTTTTAAGTTGTTTTCCTCGTCTTCTGTTTTAAAATAGACTAGGTGGCGACTCTTGCTTTTTGGCTATTATTTTTGTTATTTTGCCATGACTTTGCTGACCCTCACGCATTTGGTCTTTCGTGCCAAACACGAGGCTGTCGCCGGCATGATTACAGCAGGATATCGTTCAAACTTTGATCGATAGTGGGACTTTTGTTGTTGGCACGCAAGATGCAGCACCAACATCTATGTCTTTACACTCACCAGCATCTAGTTCAGCATCCATTACACACCCACACACCATCATCGGGCTGACATGTCATGTTGTGTCAGTTCAGCAAGGGGGCTGCAACAACTGCAAAAGCGACCTCGCTGTAGGGAAAGCGACTTCACCCCACTTGGAAAGTCGTTGAGTGACATCTTTCCTAAAGTTGCGCCGTTCCAGCAATTACCAGAGGTTCGTCCACCACCAAACCCGCTTCCTAGGTGGTATAAGGCGAATTTGTTCTGCCAATTCCACCGCGCCCATGGACATTCGACAAACAAGTGTTTTACACTACAGAATGCTGTCAAGGATTCGATTGATAATGAAGATATTGTCATCAACCCACAGGAGGCAGCACACATACACTTGCACCCACATTGGCATATGCATGAGTACACCCTAGAATAGCCGACCTTACCTTGTCTGAGTCGGCAAGCTTCAAGGCTGCTAGAACTTTAGGGGTTTATCCTCTTTCTCCTAGTTGTTTCCCGAGGAATACATTGGGCCTCATCAGCCTCGTTTGCTTTCTAGTATTCTCTCAGTTTCTGTCCGGTGACACACATGTGCCACTCTTGTTCTCATTCCTTCGCAGGGGGCCTAGCCAAAAGTTTGTCAGTTTGCCATGCTCCAATCTACCTAGTACATGCAAATACCCTAGATCTAGTAGGAGATAACCGTCACAGTAGATATCAACTCCAACAACAGATACAGTCTTAATGTCACTAGCAAATTCAATATTTACAATGATAGTCTCAGTTTCAATAACGGTTTTGATAGCTTTGGTTACACCTACCTTGATTCCAGTTTCCAGTGGCACTGCTAGGAGTTACTTTGAAACCCAATGGCATCGACAAACAACAACAACAAGGACTAGAGTTGTATCTGTTTCCTTTGTTTTTCTTTTTGCATCACCATATATCAAAACAAAAAAAAATTGAAAAAGCATAAAAGTTGAAAAAGAAAACACAAAATAGAAAAATATGTAGAACAAAAAAAAATAATAGTTGCTTGTCAATAACATTCTACCCGATGATGAAAATTGGAAAAGCTCGCTTATGTCAGAGTGGATCATCCCTCCTCAGTTATCACTACTTAAACAACGAAGTTAGCATGGGAGCCACCGAACATCAAAGCCAGATGAAATTTCCAAACTCCGCAAGGATCCTACACCTCCATGAGGGAGATAAAATGTTAAGGGTGACTAAGGGTGTGAGCCAGAAAAGAAAACATACATTCGCAAGGGCATAAAAGAATAGTAAAGACAAAAGGCGAAGACAGAAGTCAACCCAAGAGTGAGAGGCGTGTGTTGTAGCTCTACCCTTACCATACCTTGGAGAGGAGTTGGAGTATGTGCTCAGTAAAATCACAACTTTGAGGGACTGACCCACCCACTTGCAATGAAGGCCTCTTGAATAAATCGAGCACTTATTACCTCCAAGTCAAGGTTGGAGTGAAATCGCACGTCTATGAGGGAGTGAAAGAAAAGTCAATGATATTAAAAAAAAAAAAGCAGGTGCAGGACCTTAAAGGGTTTGGCATGGAGCAAGGTCCATTATATTACCTTACAATGAGTTTGAGTGCCACCACTACCCATCGAGAGCCACCTATGACTTGCAAATCTCTATAGTGTCAACTGAGTCGAAGGTGTCATCCTCCTCTAACAAGCATACAACTTTCCAGCCTAACTGAGGGTAGACAAATAGTCAAACTAAACAAGCAAGCGATCCAGATAATGAACTCAGTGGACATGCAAAGCAATAAATGCAGATAACAAACAACTAAAATCACACCTAATCAATATGACATGCATTTCTTGATCAAACAGTAAGGTTGCTCTAAAACAACTAGTTTGCTTGTTCACAATAATAGAGTCCACCACCATCATAGTCATCACAATTTTGTTTGGATCAATCTCTTTGCTTGCATATGGATTTGTTCAACAGGATTTTGTTCTTTCCAAGTGTTTTTGGCTAGGGGAATTTCAACTGCTCATTGGTCAAAGAGCATATGTAGCAAGGACACCAGTTAGTGCACAAGCTACATGGACTTGTAGAATCAACAACATGACAGCAACTCCTTAGCAGTAGTCTAGGTGTGGTAAACATTATTTGGAGAATGTTTAAGGTTAACACAGCCAATTACAGGTCGCAGTCAGAACACAATAAGTAGCTGAATAGAGAATAGCCTTGAGATGCCAGCTTGAGATAGACTACGATTTATCTCATCTCATCCTGCCATTTGAGTGTAGATTAGGACAGTGGATGAATATACATGCCTCCAAATAGTAAACAATTGTGCCGCTGGCCTCAACCAAAATCAGCCGCGACCACTTCAGTGATTCAAAGTGCGCCTACAGTCACAATCTAATCCTCAAGTCTTTACATCTTCGAGTGGTGACCAACACTTCCCAGGGTAGCCTGACTTGATGCCAAAGGCATCTGTTTTGCCTTGGTATCTCCTGATCTGACTTCTGTTTTCATTGAGCATCATTTGCCTTTTATGCTAGGGGCATGTCAACTACTTTCTAGCTAGGCTCACACAATCCGCTACTTGGTTCATCAAGGGCAAGTCGGTTGTTCTCTAATTAGGACCACCCACACATCAGATGATTAGTAGAGACAGTAGCATGACCGTGATCTCCATGTAGCAACCCAGAATCTTGTAAATACAATCTGGAGAATGTCATTCAGTAGCATGGTCATATACAGAACCATCAAAGCACCATGGTTGAGTAGAACATGGCTTGGACATACAAGTCAAAGGCAGGCTGCAATCGCAATCAAAGGTCTATGTCAAATTGCCACAATTCCTTCCGTCTTCCAAGTACAATACGGGATGGTAGTTGCGTATACATATTTCCAGTCACTAGATGAATGCGTCACTTGCTTTGACTAATGACAGTCTCAATTACTCCGATGGTTCAAGGTGCATTTATAGTTACAGTCTGGCTTCCGAAACTCCATACTCTCGACTGATGTCCAGCTAGTTCAATACTAGGGGCATGTCAACTGCTCTTTGGTCAAAAGTCACATATCGTGTGCCTGACAGAACGCCAACTACTATGTAATTGAACCAGAGTCTTCGACCAAGGGCATGTTAGCTGTTCATTGGTCAAAAAGTCCCATAATAGGTGCTTGATAAACACCAAACCAGAGCCTTCGATCGGGGGCATGTAAGTTGCTTTATGGAAAGGAGGATTGCTTTGAGAATGCTTGGTGCAAATTATCTTTGAAATGATAGTCAAGCGCACATTCTTATAAGGAAGTGACATTCATGACATAAAGGTTCCGACAAAATGACTACTACAGCGAGTCAAGCATTAGATCTGGAGCGCCATTGGCATGTCATAAACACTCTAAATTCACGACAGCATTGGGCATAGACAACTAATCTCTAGCTGTCTCAACGGATATCACACACAGCGGCAATGATCCAGGGTGCACTGGTACTTGTGAATAAGGTCTCCCTAGTAAACCCTTTTGGCGAGGAAGTTAGTCAAGACCACTGCATCCTTGTCCTCTGGCACTTTTGTGGAAGTTCAAGGATGTTGGCTTTGTTCAAATATCCCTCAACCTTCACACTTTTATTGTCTTTCCTTGATGCCAGGGGCATGTCAGCTGCCCTCTGGTATCTCCTTCCCTCTCTGTTATCATCCTGCCTGGGAGTTTGACATCGACTTTATCTCGGTTGATAGATTCCTGCATTTCTGCTGTGTTTGGCTTGTCTTGGTCGGACGAGTCTAGGTTCCCTCTTTTTGTAGGCTTTAGATGAAGTCTGGATTTTAATTTTCCTTGACTTCGCTCTAATCAGACGAAGTCCTCGTCTCCTTGATTCTCGTCCGAGAGGATGGAAGTCAAAGACACTTTTCCTATCTGCTCGAAGCCGTTTTGTCTGTACACCGACAATAGTTTGGTTCTATCTCTCGGTGGTCTGAGCCACTGCCTGTACACCGACAGTGACTCGGTTCACTATCGACGATTCCGAGCTGTTGCCTGTACATTGACAACGACTCGGTTAACTCTAGGCCCGCTGCCTTTACACCGGCAGTGACTTGGTTCACTCTCAGCAGTTCCTAGCCGTTGCCTGTACACCGACAATGATTGGGTTCACTCTCGACGCGCTGCTTGTGCACCGGCAGTGACTCGGTTCACTCTCGGCGGTTCCGAGCCACTGCCTGTACACCAGTAGCGACTCGATTCACTCTCGGCGGTTCTAAGCCACTGCCTGTACACTGGCAGTGATTTGGTTCATTCTCAGTGGTTCCGAACCGCTGCTTGTACACCGACAGTGACTCAGTTCACTCTTGGCGGTTCCGAGCCACTGCTTGTACACCAGCAGCGACTCGGTTCACCGTTGGTGGTTCCGAGCAGCTACCTATACATATTATTCATTCATTCATCATACACCATCATTCATCAGTACATATTATTCATCGACAACCACAGTTACCTCAGCATCACTACAAGAAAAATTAGATTTTGTGAAGACAAAGAGCGAGGACTTAGCGAGGAAGTGTCCTCGCAATAATATAACGAGGACGTATAGAGAGGATTTTACGAGGAAATTACCTCGCAATAATATAGCGAGTTTTTTACGAGGATGTTTTCTCGCAATGGCCTCGCTTTTCATTTAGCGAGTACGTAGCGAGGAAATGTCCTCGTTAAAGTCTTCGCTAATTTAGGTATAAAATACCCTGACGCGGGACATTTTGCCCCTTTCTCTCTTACCCTAAATTCAATCATCTGCCTCTCCTCCTCGTCCATCGCTCGTCCTCCTCCGCCTTCTCGACGGTGCGTCGTCTCGCCAGATTTGTCGACACTGCATCCTCTCGTCCTCATCCTCCTCCTCCGCCTTCTCGACGGTGCATCCTCTCTCCAGATTCGTCGACAATGCATCCTCCTGTCATCGTCGTCCTCCTCCAGCCTGTCGCCGGAGATAGCCTCTCACCACCAAAGTGCTTCGACGTTCTCTCGCCGGAGATAGCCTTTGCCTGTCATCGACGTTCTCAGGAACAAGCAGTTGCCAGATTTTAGGTATACATATATGATGTGAAACTTTCATTTTAAAGTCTATAGGAGGCATCCCGTTCGTATTTTCCTTCACAAAGTCATTCTTCATTTGTTTTGAGGTGAATAGATGGAATATACTGATGTAGTTTTCAGCTTGTGTTGTTTAGGAGATCTCCTAATTGAAACTTAAAATTTTATACTGTGTATGAAACTCTGTGACCTTGTTCATTCCCTTTAAAGGAAGGTATTTGATCTTCTTTCCTTGAATAATTTGGTCCATTATTCACCTTTTTAAGCGGTGATATATACATGTCTATTTCGTGATTAATTTGCACTCAACATAGAAAATTCGCTCATCATTTTTCTCGTTCCCTCTTGCTACTCACAATACATGAAGAACAGTGCTAAAAAAATTACTAGTAAAATAATCAGTTACTGTGCTATAAAAGTAGATTTTTCATAAAATTTTTGTCACAATCCGATTATCGTAAAATGTTTCTAAATTTTTTTTAGCAAGTCTTAACCTATCAAATGCTTTTATTTATGGTGAAACTAACACTAAAATATTGTGGAATTTGAATATGTAAATTTGGATTAAAAAGTGGTATCTTTATTCTTTTATTTTTAAAAATGTAGAAAGTAGTTTGTATACAACCTATTCAGTCTCATTTTGCCTAATCGATATTCTCAATCTTTTAATTCAAATTTCTTATCTTCAATTTTATTGGAAAAATTAAAATGTGTGTGAAATACCAGTCCTCTTTTTCAAACTATCCCAACGAAATAATTCTTTTCATACGTGCAGATTTGCATGTGCATCCACAAATATGCAATTAACCGAAGTATTGATAGCTTTGCAACTGACAAGAATGTGTTTGTTAGTCGTTATTGCTAGTATTTCTATTGTTAATTGTATTTATTATTGTTTTTTTTGCTTGTTTGATTGATTAGTATTTGAAATTTGTTTAGTAGATAGATTTGGCAAATCATTAAACATGGTAAAATATCATATTGATATTTATTGCAAGTAGCAATTTACATTTGTGAGACTTCTCTATACTTTTGTTACTATTACATGTGAAAGAAGAACAAAATGAGCAGAAATGCCTTTTAAAAAAGTGTAGTAAGATAATAGGGAGCTATCATGTGAAAAGAAGAGCAAAAGTCCTTTCACCCCATTCAGTTTTCTTCTTTTTTCTTTTTCTTGTGTCATAAAGTATCTGCAGGTCACAATAAAAGGTAAAAAGAATGACAAAATTTCTTGGGTCATAATGTTTCCTTCTTGCTTCAGAAGTTGGGTTTTCATTTTCTTTACACTTCGGCATGTGATCATCCATCTGAATCAAACTTGCTCTTATGCAGACATCAAGGCCTGCTTACAATCATATCTTGGTGAAGAAGCCTGGTAAGAATGACTTCTTTCCCTTCAGATAAATTGGAAAAGGCACATCTGGTCAGCATTATTCATTTTCTATTGCTGCTTACATTTCTTCAGCTTGTTCCTGTCGTTGTGGGCTTTATCTTTAGGCTTTCTTTGTTTGTATATTTCATGTCTGCCTCCAATAATTTTCAAAGTTGTAGTTGACATTCTCATGTGTAGAACACTGTATATTTGTGTAAATGACTTGTAGTCGACCTTTAATGATTGCACTTGACTTCCCCTTTAATGGGATGAATTGAACAGAAACCACTTCATATTTTATGATTCTAAAATTAGTAGAGCTTGTTTATTGTTCTTGTACTTAAAAAGTAGGGGTTTTTTTAAGTTGTGCTCTTCTTGTTGTTCTAGGGAAATATATATGGTTGGATACTAGTATAGATAAGAATTGATAATAATTTCTCATTGTTCTATCGTTATTTCTTTTACTTGATCACATCTAAGCCAATCAATCCTGGGGACCTTCAGTCTCTATTATTGTACATTTTCTCAAACACAAGATATCCTTTAATTGATTGGTAAGATCTCCATTGCTTAGAGAAATTGACATCAATGACGATATGATCCTAGGAGTGAAATAAACATCAATGTGTATGTAAGTTTCACTGCTGGTGGTTCTTCTATTATCTTTTGATACCTTCTTTGCGTGCTGTAATCTCTTTCATACAAGTGCATGACATTGCCATGCTTGTCTCTTTTACTGTAGGACCAACGTTTTATTTAGTTAAAATAGATTGTGGGTATAACCAATTTCAAGCTTGTGTTATGTTACTTGACTATGCTTTGAGATCTTTTCATTAGTTCAGAAACTTGAATTGTATTATTTTACATGGAGAAACTGAAAAATTGTGAACCTGAATGTTAAATTAGAGGTTTAGTGTTAAGCCAATGTTAAAATAACTCCCTCCCTTCATTCTGTTAAATTAAAAGTTTTACAGAATTATTATGAATTCAGAGTAAAATCATAACATGATGATGGGTCATACTATGGTGATTCACCACCATTTCAAGGTTCAGCAGATATAAAAAGAAACCAATCTATACATATAGACATCATGTTTTTCTCTATTCATTCCTTGTTCTTCCACTGGTCTGTGTGTCTTCATATCTCTTGCAATAGCCATGCTCCATCCCTTCATTTGCACATGTTTCTTGATTTCTCATCATGTTTCAGTTTTTTAAATAAAGACATCTTATCATTTCTTTCTTTTGTAGAGAGAAATGTCTTGTCATCGTGATTGGATGTATACACGAGTCGTGGATGGAGAAGTGTGTATGAGTTTTTTGAATGGGGTTCAGGAGTTTGTGGAATTT
>JAMKQA010070688.1:0-11018 GCA_024699735.1 Posidonia australis | reverse complement strand
TTGGTGTGCCAGCCCTACTCACAAATGTCTGATTTGGGCTCTGGCTAATGGGTTTGGGGCTCGGTTTAAGGGCTGATCGCATCCAAAGCAACATAGGGACACTCATTCCTGGGTTACCTCAAAATCGGGGTGTCTACAGGAAGTCTATTGGAGGCAATGTTTTTGAATTCAGTGGCTTAATGAAGGTGTAACCATGCCGCGACAGCCTCGTACGTGGCGCGAAAGACCAAATGCACGAGGGCCAGCAAAGTCACGACAAAGTGATAAAAACAATGATAAAAATGCAGAAGTCGCCACCTAGTCTACTTAAAAATGGGAGACGAAGAAAACCATTTTAAAACACTAAAACTATGCAATAAACCAATGGAAAAGGTCATCATGAATCAGAAAATTGGGCAAGGATCCTTATTACGCACGAGGAAAGTATTAGGCACCCTCGTGCGCTCAAGAAATCGGTCTTTCATGGATTTCTCATTTATTTATATGGAAATGTCGGCTTTACAACCTGTTTCTGTAGGCCCGAGGGCGATATACCATGCAATGCTACATCCAAGTGCGTGCTTAATGTCGTGCCTAAAGCCAAACATAGGTGAAGTGGAGAGTGGGCCTAGTGTCGTGCCTAGTGTCCTAATGTTCAGCTACGCTACCTAGGGTCTGAATCAAGCAACGGTGCAAAAGAATTTCATCAATAAGAACCAAAAATGGCCATCGATTCACAAGACCCAAGTTGTAAGCATCACTACTTTACTAGATGCAAAACTAATGCAAACAGAGTTATTAGATGATAAAACTATGCAAGGACGATCATGGTATATCCAGGAACAAACACCAGAAAAATCAGGGCCCATGGTAATCTGGAGAACATGTAAACCATGATGCAAAACCTATTGTTTGCATCCTGTGACCAGACTAGTGCGCCAACTTGGTGCGCCAGGATTGTGCTCCAGTAATATGCGCCAGTGATGTGTGCCAGTTTGGTGTGCCTATATGGTGCTTCACTATAGTACTCCTATTTGGTGCGCCAGTTTAGTGCACTTCAGATCCTTTGTTTCAGACTGCAATCTGATTTCAAAGCCTTGGGTGGATGTATGTGATTGATTATGCTTATGACCATTCAGAGGACTAACCTAGATGCCTGGAAACATGTTTTCACTAAACAACCTAGATCAAAACACTCCTTTCTCTCTTCTCCTATCTATGCATATTCATGGGTTCCTTAGGACTGCAACTACCTATGGGGGTTTTATGATGCATGAGGGTATCTTGGCTGACTTGGAGAGCATGGGAACATGATGTAGAATGCAAGGGATGCATCACAATCCCTATTCCATGGCCATCAGCCTCATAGGGACCATGATACATTGCCCAAAAGTCCACATAGTATAAACAATCATCATGACAAACAAACATTGAACATAATTGCATAAAAGAACATCATAAACTCTAAACTATGCAAAAAGTGCAAGTAAACATCAACATAAAACATTGTATCAGCTAAGTTTGTAGTGTGAACTTCATTCAGAATGTCATGCAAAGGCTATATGAATGTGAAAAAAAGAGAGCATACCTATGGTGTATTATCCTCGGGTGGCTCGAGGTGTCACCTCCTTGCTACTTTGGACACAGTTGAGAGTGCTCAGGGATGCAAAAAGGGTGCTCTGAAAGTAGAGGTGCTAGTTGCTAAGAGATGGTGAATTGCTAAGAGAGCCCAAAGTGTTGCTCATGGGTGGCTTTTAAAGGAGATTGAGTTGTAAAGTCTTGAGATGCCAAAAACCTTGGAAATCAACAGACTTGCAATGATTCGTAGAGGAATATTCACAAGTGAAGGTTACAAGCATAGAAGATGGACAGTCAACAACCAGCATCCTGAAAAGTGGTCGAGCGCCAGCTTGGTGCTCCACATTGGTGCGCCAGCTTGGTGCTCCACATTGGTGCTCCACGTTGGTGCTGCAGTATAGTGCTCCACATTGGTGCTCCACATTAGTGCTCCAGTATAGTGCTCTCCACCTAGCTGCCTGGATTATTAATCGGACCATGGGTTTATTGTAGGCTTAAGGTAACCAAGATGCCAGATAAAGTTCAAATGAGGTTAGGCTTGCCATATTCAAAGCAACATCGTCTAGAGAGTTCGCCTACGGGCCGCCTCAAAATCGGGGTGTCTACAGAAGACAACCTCAATACCTCCTTTTTCCATAAAATTGTTAATAATAGGAGAAGAATAAATTCTATTTCCTCTCTTATCATTAATGGTACTTGTTTGGATTCTCCTTCCTTGATTTGTAATGCTATTGAGAATCATTTCCTTTCTTTATTTAATAAGCCTTCCTCTCTTCTAGTTTTACTGAATTGGGATCTCCTTCAACCAAACAAAATAACACATCTTCATGACATAGAAATTCCCTTATGGGAGGAGGAAGTTAAGGATAATGTTTTTTTCTTGCCTGGGGAAAAATCTCCATATCCTGATGGATTCTCTCTTTATTTCTATCATTACTTTTGGGAGGAGCTAAAAGGAGATCTTGAAATATTTCAAATTTTCCATTAATCTGATGACATAGATACTCTTCAGTACATTAATCAAACCTTTATCATCCTCATTTCCAACAAACTTAAAGCTAAAAAAATTCAAAACTATAGGCCTATCAGTCTTCTCAATAGTAATTATAAGATTATATCTAAATGTCTAGCTACTAAACTTAGCCCCATTCTCAATTCTATTTTCGATGACTCTTAAAGTGTTTTTCTTCCTGAGCACAAAATTAGTGACTGTTTTATTGTGATCTAAGAAATACTTCACCTTCTACACATATCTCAGAGGCCAAAAGTCATGTTTAAGTTAAAGTTTGAAAAAACTTTTGATAATGTTAACAAGGATTTTCTTTTAAACTCTCTAAGGGACTTTAGCTTTGGTACAAAGTGGATCTCATGGATGAAAATGTGTATTTTTTCTACCAAATTTTTCTTTCTTGGTCAATGGTACTCCTAAAGGATATTTTGGTACCTCTAATAGCCTTAAGCAAGGAGATTCTTGATCCTCTCTCTTATTTATAATTGCGACTTATATTCTTAATAGGATGTTAGGTACGAGAAAAGAAAAAAAGCTTATTGAGGGAGTTAAGTTTCCTCATAATGAACCTGAGGTCTTAAATACCTAATATGTAAATGACACTCTCTTCCTTTTAATTCCATCTGACGACTATTTTATCAATTTGAAAAGAATTCTATGTTGCTTTCAAGTTTGCTCTAGTCTTAAGATTAATTTTCGTAAGTCCTCTCTCACTAAGATTGGAATTTCTGATACTTTAACCAACAGGTATAGTTCCATGTTAAGTTATACCAAAGCCCCTCTTCTAGTTTCTTACCTGAGTTTTCCCCTTCATTTTAAAAATGTTACTTATAATGATTGGGCAGTAGTACTAGACAAGATCACTACCAATATTTTTTTTTGAAATAGGTGGATAAGATTACTACCAAATTAGATTGTTAGAAAATTAGATATCTATCTCTTAGGGAAAGGGTTACATTTCTTAGTTCTGTGCAATCTACTATACCAACTTATTATCCTCTATTCTACATCTCCCAATGAGGGTTGAAAAGGAAAATGATCAGATTCGTTGACATTTTCTTTGAAACCTCGGATAATAAGAGATATCATCTTGCTAACTAGCAAAATATTTGTAGGAAAAAACAAAAAGATGGACTATAAATCATTAGTATCGGGCACTTTAATATGACACTTAGTGCAAGCTCCTATGGCAACTACTAGCAAACAAAAATCACCTTTAGTGGCCTACCCTCTTTAAAAGTAGATATCTCTTTCATAACAACTTTGGAGCACTTCTCAACAACACCTCTAGGAGCTCCTCACACATTGGCAGGAATTGAAGTCTTGCTATCCTATAGTTAAAACTTTCACCTCCTTTTCAGTCAATAATGGTGTGACCATGCTAGTCTGGGGGTTCGGCGTGGAGTCGCGCCAGAGGGATGAGGTCACAACCATGCCAAGATGGCGAAGGCGCAAGATAGGATAAAAGAAAATGAAAAGGAGTCGCCACCTAGTCTTTTAAGGGAAAGACGAGGAAAATCACAAAGGATCGAATGCATGAGATGCAAATACGAAGGCTAGGTGTCTGCATACCAGAGGACGGGTAAGGATTCCTATTACCCACGAAAAAGGTGTTAGGTAGCCTCGTACGCCCGAGAAATTCGGTCTTTCTAGTCTAAATCGCTTGCTAAAGGTTGGTTGAATGTTTGCTAGGCCTAGATTGTGCCCTAAACATGTTAAAATGAATGCCATGACAAGACTGGATGGATGTGTGTGATGGTATGTGAAAATTGCAGAGAAATCCACATAGAAAATGATCAAACGATGAAATGATGAAGAAAATTACATGAAATGACGATGTTTTTAAAGAGAATACTCCAGGTAATCACACCGACATTAAGAGAATAGAATATGTGATTTACCCAAATTACCGGAATTGTGGGAAATGTGATAAAAATCAAAATGGGAAAGATAATCCGCAATAAGGGTAATGTAGACATCTCAGTAAGTTAATGTACGCCCCAAGGCGATGAAACCCAAATCAAATCATAAAAATCAATAAAACATGGGAAATGTATATAAAATGTCGAAAATGGTATTCACAAGAAAATGGGGAAGAATCAAGAGTCAAATTGAATAAAAAGACTATAATCAGGGAAAGTGACAAATTCAGGGACTAAAGTGCAAAATTAACAAAGAAATATCACATCCACTTGGAAAACTCTACAAAAATCAGGAAACAGGAAAATATCACATGAACTAAGGTGGAAAGACATTTTGACAAGAATAGAGGTGTTAGAAGATCACATGTTGCAAATTGAGAGAAATTAATGGACCAAAGCACAAAATTCACAAAAAGATGGCAAATCATGATTGAAAATTGTACAAAAGGCTTTATTTTAATGTTTTGAATTAGCGGAAAAAGAAATGCAAGATAATGATGTGGAAAGTGTGAAAATTGCATTTTTGATAATTTTGTGGGAATGTAGGGGCTTATGTGCAAAGTATACATGAAATGTACAAATAGGACCAAAATGTGAAATCATAAATGATTTTATATTATATTTATGATTTTTAGATGAAAATTTTATTCATGAAGGAATTTACAAACATATGTGATCAATAAATGCAAAAAATGCCAAAATGTAATCTAAAATCCAATTAAAACCATGATTAACGATTTAAAAATTAATTAAGGGGCCTAGATGCAAATGTTCATGCTCAGAAAACATTATTGAATGGGTTGAGGGGCTTATGCAAAATTCCAATATCAAAATGCAATAAAATAAAAAAAACAAGTTTTTTAACAGTTCAGTGTAATTAAGGATAATTTCAGGTTCTAGATGCAAAATTCCCAAGAAGAATTCGTTCTTAAAAATTTTGGAGACTTAATGCAAAAGATCAGAATTTAAATGTAAAGAAAATTCAATTTTAACGAAGGTCAGTATAATTTTTAAAACTTTCAAGACTCAAAATGCAAATTTCACAGGAAAACTTATTTTAAAAAAAGTTCTAGGGACCAAATGCAAATGTTTAGGACTAAAATGTGATAAAAAAATTGAATTTTAAGGATGATCTGTGTGATTTAAAAAAATTTAGTGTTCAAAATGTAAATTTCACAAGGAAAACTCATTTTAAAATATTTCACGGGTTAAATACAAACATTCAGGACTTTAGTGTGATGGAATCATGGCTTCAGGAACTTTGATGTGATAAAACATGCTTGAATGCATTAAGAATGAAAAATCTAAGTATGTAGGGGATTATATGCAAATGATACAGAGAAAATAAAGGAAATGAAAGTATTTTAAATTTATAGGAGCTAAAATATAAAAGACCCGGACCTAAATTAAAAGAAAAGGATCTAATTGTAATAAAACTTAAAACTAAAGGACCTGGGCCCAAATAATTCCTATTCGAAGATCGTCGGAGGATCACTAGCGTTCTCCCTCCAGCGATTACTCCGAAGACGATGCAGCGGCGACCCAACGGCAAGGGGCAGTGAACGGCGGTCCCGGAGGCTGGAGTGGGGCACTGCAGAAGTCCCTGACGTGTCGGAAGTGGCTCGAGTGGCCTGAGCCTCTCCCTCCACCTCGCACTCCGGCGAGGTGTCTAGTTGGCGACGGGGAAGACAACGACGCAGCGCAGCGGCGCTCCGGCGACTGGAACGACGCAATGGTGGCTGGGGAAGCTTCGGGGAACCACAATGGAGCTCTAGGAGGAAGCGGCGAGGTCCAAGGTGTCCCTGCCACCTCTGAGTCAGCGTCGATGGCTGCGGCGAGTCGACGGGGCACTCCGACGGTCCAAACGGTGATGGACGGTGCAGATGTGCTCGTGAAGAGGTGGAGAAGCTTCCCGGAGCGACGACGTGGAGCAAGGGTGCCTGGTGTGCTCCAGCACCTCCTCGACGGTGGTCGACGACGGCGGTCGACGGCGGTGGCTGGGTTGCGTCGACGGCGAGGCTGGCTGAGCGTCGATGGGGCTCCTCTGTAACGGAGGGAGACTAGAGAGATGGAGGAGAGAAGAAGAGGAGGGAGGAGAGGTGAAGGAAAGGCCACGGGGGCCTGGCCAAGACTGGGGAGGCTTGGGGCCTCAGACGACGTCGAGGAACAGGGGTGATTCCTCCAGCGAAATGCAACCAAAACACTGGAGAAGTGGTCTAGACCTAACAGGGGACGCTTTAATTGAAATAGAGTGGGGGAGAAGAATACCCGAGGAGCAAGCTATCTTCTCCGGTGAAATGGGTCGACGGCGGCGTGCTCCGACGATGCTATGGCTGGGCTTCGGGCTGCGGAAAAGGGACTTGATGTTCTCGTGATTTGGCTGTTGAGAGAGGAGGGTTATTGTGCACTAGAGGGAGGCTTGACGATCGATTTCGACTGTCGACGGTGAGGAGCTTTTAAGCTCCGACTGGGCTTTCTTCCACTGTGGATCCTCCTCCTCAAGGGGTCAGCGTCATTGGATGAGGCGCGTGACGGAGGAGGCAAGTCCGGAGATCGCGTTGGAGAAGGATGCGTATCGGAAAATCTGGGATTGACTGTCGGGATTGTCGTCGAAAATGTCGAGGTCATCGGCGGCGAAGTTCGTCGGAATTATTTTTGGGTTTATTAAGTTTTTTGGTTTAAGGATGTATTAGGCTGCAAATGGGCTTAGGGTTTGGGTTTTTGTTTTTCTTCTTTTCTTTTTTTTAAAGGTTTTGTTTTTAAGGTTTTAAATGGATTTTGGGTTTTTGATTTTAATTTTTAAATTAGGGCTTTGTGATTTTAATTTAGGCTTTTTATTTATGTTTTATGATTTTAATTAAATTTGTGTTTAAGGTTTAATTAATTGGTTTTAAATTAGGGTTTTAATTATTTTAGGTTTTTTTATTTTATTTTGTTTTGGGATTTTCATGGATTTTAGGATTTTTGATTTTAAGTTTTTAATTAGGGTTTTTTTATTTAAATTTGATTTTTAATTTTGGTATTTAGGGTTTAATTAATTGGTTTCAAATTAGGGTTTTGAATTTTAATTAGGGTCTATGGTTTTAATTTAGGGTTTTTGTGTTTTAATTAGGGTTTATTGGTTTATTTTGGGTTTTTGGGTTTCAATTAGGGTTTATTGGTTTATTTAGGGTTTTTGGATTGATTAGAGTTTTGAATTTCAATTAATTAGGTTTTTTTTAATGGATTTTGACTTTAATTAGGGTTTTTGTTTTATTAATTGGTTTTTAAGTGTTTTAAATTTGATTTTGACTTGAATTGAGGTTTTTGTTTTATTATTTGGATTTTAAGTGTTTTAAATTTGTCTTTGACTTGAATTAAGGTTTTTGTTTCATTAATTGAATTTTAAGTGTTTAAAATTTGACTTTGACTTGAATTAGGATTTTTGTTTCATAGATTGGATTTTAAGTGTTTTGGATTTAACTTTGACTTGAATTTGGGTTTTTGTTTAGTTTTAATTTTAATTAGGTCAGAGTGGATTTGTGTGGGCTTGAATGGACTCGTGTGGGCTTAAGTGGGCTATGATTTTGGTGGTCGCAATCAGAGCATCATCCGAAGGAACTTGCTGCCAAGTGACTTAAAAATTAGGGTGTCTACAAATGATAAGAATGTTCTCTGTTGGAAAAGTAGATGGATAACAAATACTCCTTTGAAATTTATCTTCCCAGAACTTTACTCTTTGGCAAAAAATAAAAAATGCTCTCTTACTAAAATGCTATTGGACCATTGAGACAAGGGTTGAATGCTCTTAATTCCAGTATACTCCCCTCTTTGCAGCACTCCCTCTTCCTTTCACATTAATTCAATGGCCTTCTAAACTTGATCTTTCTATCTAATGAGGATGATTTTAATTTTTGGTTGTTGTCAACCAACAATGAATTTTTTATTGAAAGTTGTTATGATATCTTAAATAATGGTAGATTAGGATCATTCTACAGATATAGCATTTGGAAAAGTACTCCATTAAAAGTTAAAATCTTGCTTGGCTTATATTCCATCATAAATTCTATTTAGGGCCAATTTCATTAAAAGAGGCTGGGTTGGCCCATCCTATTGTGAGAATTGTGGAAATAATGATGAGTCAACTACTCATATCTTTCTGCATTGCACTATCTCTATAGCTATTTGGAGTTTCTTCATATCTAATGCAAATAATCATTTGCATTGAATAAATTTATCTCAAAATTTTACCTTTTATCATTTATTCAAGTTCAACATTAGTGTTAGAGGTTGGAACACACTTATTCTGGCTACAATTTAGTGCATTTGGCTAAATAGAAATGAAATTATTTTTAAAAATCAAAGTAGAAATATATCCTCTGCATTTCATCATATTATGGATCTAACTTCTTCTTGGTCAAAAAAATTGATTACTAGATAGGACTCTACTGCTTCTTCAATTTGAAACACTACTTAACAGATACAGCACGAATATGAGTAATTTCGTTCTGCTCAAGGGACCTCTTTGGTGATCGTGTCTACCGGCAAAGTTGTACTGGCAACGAACGCTGCAGCCCTTGGGACTAATTCTGAATCTTAGGACAATTACTTGACTTGGTTGTGTCCTTGGTTATTTTTGTTTTGGGTTATTACTTCTATTATGTAAAACGTTCATGCTACTACTGTCCTATCTAGTTTAGTTTTGTTGATCTATTTCACCGATCTATTTTGCCTCCCTTCAATTGTGAAGGGTGGAAATTTGTATTTTTGAATACTTGATGGTGATACTTAGAGATGTAAATAGATCAGATACAATACGGATATGGGTGTTACCATAACCATATCTATTTTTTAAATGTAAATATGAATATGGATACGGATATCATATAGATAGGAAAATTACATATCCATATTCATATCCATATCCGTTTTCGAAATGCAGATATAAATACGGATATCTGACAGATGAAAAAAATTACAAATCCATATCCTTAAAAAAGAGATACAAAACGAATAAAAAGGGATTAGATATGGATAAAATCAGAAATAAAAACGGATATACTAATATACACATTACATAATTAATTACCATTGATAAGAATTCTATATATTTATCCACTATCATTCGGCATACATCTAACATCTAATAATGTTAAACTAACATATTTTAATTATTGTTCATAACATAAGGCCATAGTAATATGTTGCCAATCTAAGTTAGCAAAAGACACCAGAAGTATTGTGCTTGAGTGCTGCATGACCCAACACCACCAAAAGCACCACGACCAGTTGCAGTAGCACAAGCCATTGAGCCACTATCAAATATCTCTGGCTCCATGCAAAAATAGGCACAGAAAGCAGCCAAATGAGCATGATAAGTAGAAGGCACAACAAAAATAAGATCAATGTCAAGCACATCCCAACCTATTAGTGAGAGTAAAATCAATAACCATATCAAAACCACACACTAAAGAGAGAGTTTTTACCAATAGAGACATAGTATGTACACCTTGCATAACTACAACAAATGTAACATCTGTGTCTGAGTTTTCCATTTAATATAAACCATGAATTTCTTGTAATTATTTGTGTATGGTTTATTAATGGTAAATCCAGTTTGTACTGGTTGGCTGTGGACTCCCTCTGCGTTGTGCTTTGGTTTCTCCCGTGTAGTGTGTTTTCTGTGGCCAGTGGGTCGGTTCTGCTTTGGGACCCGTGCTTGTGGTGGACCCACTTGGGCTTGGGCTTTGACTCGGTCAAGAGCCAGTTGTGTCGCACCAGGCCTTTACCCGTCTTCTCTTCTCCACGCCCGTGACTGAGCCCGATCTCGTGAACCCTAGTGGGGGAGGGCTGCTCGTTCCGTCCCCTCCGCCCAAAGCTGTGCATAGCTTGTGGACGTCGGCGAGATTCGGGGATGGCAAGCGTCGGAGGCGTTAAGAGGAGGTGTGCGGCATGGGGGGAGAAGTAGAGAAGCAGAGTTAGGGCGAGAGGGAGTGTGGGGCTGCGGAAGTGTCGCACGCCAGAGGAGCTCGCGCGAGCGTGGGGAGCTGGGCTGGTATCGTGCACTGCCGGTGCGAGGGTACGCGAGGCTCGTCGGAGCCAGGTACGCGTTTCCCTACTGTTTTCCTTGTTGTTTTCCTTCTGCAGTTGAGACATGTGGGTTTGAGGGAAAAATCATGAAAATAATGTATAAATCATGCAAAAATGGGGAAATGTTGGGATTGAGATGAATGATGTGAACATGTTGATATCATGTCGATTTATGGACATTTTGTATGATTTTCGTGGATGTTCTTGAAGCATGCTACAGTGAATGTGTTTGGGCTTGATGTCTTTACGATTTTTGTTAGAACAACATGCTTAATGGATTTACGTTTTGATTGAGGGGTTTTGGAGTAGACTGGGAGGTCTACACCCCATGTTTTATTGATAATTTTAGTGGCATGTTTGGGAGGTCCGATCCTTACTCCCACTTGGGGGAGAAAGAGATGACAGTGGCTGGGGAGTTTTCTGCAACAGCAGAAAACGGTATGCCGAATTGGATTCGGCAT
>JAMKQA010070687.1:0-12547 GCA_024699735.1 Posidonia australis | reverse complement strand
CAGCCAAGAAACAACAGATTATCCATTAATAAACCATTAAACACAATATTACAAATAATACATGGTTTATTATAAAAATGGATAATCAGGCCCTGATGTTACATAATTGAATGTGGTTTATCAATGGATAATCAAGGTTGTGTTTGTCGGTTGTGGTCTCTCCTAGTGCAATTATGTTCCACGTTTTCCATTGTGGTATGACTTCTTTGGCTTTGTGGGTCGGTATGTGCACATTGGGACCCGTGCTTGAGGGTGAAACTCACTTGAAAATTGAGCTTGGTCAAGGAGTCCAACCACGTGTGAGACTTGAGCCCCTTTTTCTTCTCCATGCCCGTGACCCTGTCTTCCCATGCTAGTGAGCCCTAGCAAGGGGGCTACTCGTCTGGTCTCTTCCTCAGTAGGGAGGTTGGCAGAGATGGCTGGCAAGATTCCAGGGGAGTGGCAGGTGAGGAGGTGGTGATAAAAGGGAGGCATGGAGGTGGAGGTTCGCTATTGCTGGGGAAGTTGGGAAAAGAGTGGGGAGGCCAGAAGTGAGCCATGAGGTGGGAGGAGAATCGTGCATCGGAGGAGATCGTGCGAGCAGGGGAGGCCGGTGTCGAGCATCGCCTGAGCTTGTGGGCACGTGGGGCTTGTCGAAGTCAGGTATGTGTTTCTCCCTCTTTCTCCCTTTAATCAGTTGAGGCATATTAAGGTTAAGTGATAAATCATGGTTTATGAGGTAGAAATCATGCAAAAAAAGAGGAAAATGTTGGGAATGAGATATATAATGTTGTTTATGTTGAGATCATACTGATTCATGGTTGTTTCGTGGGGTTTTGCTAGTGATTTTGGATGCATGCTACAATAATCTCGTATGAGCTTCATGTCTTTATAAATTTCTATAGAACAGCATGCTTAAAGGTTTTATGTTTGGATTGAGGGGTTTTGAAGTAGACTTGGAGGTCTACGCCCCATATTTTACTTGTGATTTATGTGATAGATTAGATGGGTTCGCCCCTCACTCCCACTTTAGGGAGAAGAGACGACATCAGTCGGGGAGGTTTTCTGCAATCGCAGAAAACGGTATGTCGAACTAGATTTGGCATACCGAAATTCCTCCAGGTGGGTTCCCTAGGCCACTAATTTGGACGACCGAGGGTAATTCAGTAGACCAAAGCAGAGAATTTCGGACAACTGGATGATTTTGGTCGACCGCTCTGGCAGGGAATTGATAAAACTAACAGAGATTCGAAGTACCGAAATATTTTGGTGGACAAAATCAGGGATTTTTGGTCGACTAGGATCCTATGCGGTATGCCGAATCAGGACCCAGAACCATATTGAGAAATGCCTTGAAAAATGTTAATAAATTGAGATAAATGCATGAGATGCCTAGAAATGACTCATAAGATGTTGCATGCAAACATGTTGTTTTAACAATGCTTTCCATGAATTGTGAAACATGAAATATGTAGAATACATGTGGACCCATGTGAGCGGTGAATGCATGGTACAATGAACCATGAATGGATGCCAATGTAAATGGTTGGTTTGAGAACCATAGATGTGAAATGTGACACTTAATGTGTGACATTTATAAAGAATTTTATGAATGAAAACTCGTTTTGCCAAATAATTTGAAATGAGAAACTGCGTGTGGTTTAAAATAGATTTCCGAGATTTGTAGGAACCACAATTAGACCGAGACTTATCGATAGGGGTAGTGAGACCTTTAGAGATGTCGGGGACATGTCCTTGGTTGTGGTTGTTGAGTTGCAGTCCGGGGTAGGAGCCTCGAGACTGTGGTATTACTGTAGGACTCGGGGTACGATAGACCCGGACTACCCTCAGTGCCGATGCTGGTCAGGTTTGGGGTTAGAGTCCCCAAGTGCTCGGGCACTAGGGCATCATGAAGACGCCTCCGTGCATGTACTAGTGAGGGTACATTTAGAGACTATGAGACAATATCAACTGTATGCGAAATTCTCTAAGTGTGAGTTTTGGCTGGAAGAGGTCACATTCCTTGGCCACATCATTTCAGGCAAGGGAATTAAAGTGGACCCAGCCAAGGTTGAGGTAGTTAGTAGTTGGGCCAGACCCAAGACCGTGACAGAGATCAGAAGCTTTTTGGGCTTGGCTGACTATTATAGAAGATTCATATAGGATTTCTCCAAGATTGCAACACCTTTGACCAGATTGACACAAAAGGAGGTTCCTTTCATCTAGAACTGGCAATGTGAGGAAGGCTTCAATGAATTGAAGACTCGACTGGTCACATCTCTAGTTTTGACTCTACCCTCGAGGAGTGGAGGTTTTGCAGTATACTGCGATGCTTGTGGGATAGGATTAGGATGTGTACTGATGCAGTATGGGAGAGTTGTGGCATATGCCTCATGCCAACTGAAGAACTATGAAAGGAATTATCCCACTCATGATTTGGAGATGGCTACAGTAGTGTTTGCACTGAAAATTTGGAGACATTACCGGTATGGTGAGCAGTTTGAGGTATTCACAGACCACCGAAGCTTAAGGTATATCTTTAGTCAGAAGGATTTGAATTTGAGGTAGAGGAGATGGATAGAATACCTCAAGGACTATGACTTTAGCCTATCCTATCACCCTGGGATGGCTAATGTGGTCACTGATGCCCTGAGTAGACGCACTCACTTGATGGCTAGGCTGATGATCAAGGAATGGCATATGCTAGAGGATTTGGTTGGGTGTAGACCGTTGAGGTAACCTTAGGGACCTACTGGAGCTTGGGTAGCAAATATGTCTGTTCGCCCAAGATTATTGGAGACTATTGTAGCTGCTCAGCAACTGGACCCCTTTGTGCAGAAGACTTGGGCTAAGTGGGAGGCGAGAGAGGTGCCTCATTTCTCTGTTGTTGTAGATAGAGGACTCAGGTATGATTTATGCCTGTATGTGCCTTAGGTGGAGGATGTGAAACAGAGACTACTTGATGAAGCCCATCAGTCTAAATATATAATTCATTCCGAGAGCACCAAGATGTACAAGGATTTGAAGAGAAATTTTTGGTAGCCTGGAATGAAGAGAGAGATAGCTAAGCATGTGATGAAGTGTGCAACCTACCAAATGGTCAAGATCGAACACCAGAAGCCTAGAGGAATGTTGCAACCTCTGGATATTCCAGTTTGGAAATGGGAGCATGTATTTATGGACTTTGTGATAGGACTGCCCAAGACCAGGAGGAAGAACAACACCATCTGGGTGATCATGGATCGTTTCACAAAGTTGGCACATTTCTTACTGATGAGGGTGAATCTCCCGTTAGCTCAATTGGCAGAGTTGTATGTGGTTGAGATAGTTTGACTGCATGGGGTGCTAGTGTCCATTGTGTCTGATAGGGACACCAGGTTTACATCTAGATTATGGGGAGCATTGCAAGAGGCTTTCGACACCATTCTGCATTTTAGTACTACTGTCCATCCCCAGACAAACGGGCAGACTGAGAGGACTATCCAGACCATAGAAGACATGTTGAGGGTCTGCCCCTTGGATTTTAGAGGGAGCAGGGAAGATCATCTTCCGTTGATCGATTTCGCCTACAACAACAACTATCACTCCAGCATAGGTATGGCACCGTATGAGGCATTGTATGGTAGAACTTGTAGAACGCCTACCTGTTAGGATGAAGTAGGCGAGAGATAGCTCGTGGGCACAGAGATTGTACAACGGTATACAGAGAAAGTAGATATGTTCAGGAAGAGACTGGCGGCTGCACAGAGTAGAAAGAAGAGTTATACTGATCGGAGGCGCAGACCTTTGGAGTTCAAGATTGGAGACATCGTCTTCCTAAAGGTGTCACCAACGAAAGGCATATTCAGGTTCGGAAAGCGGGGAAAGCTGAGTCCTCGCTACATTGGCCCCTACAAGATAACCAGAAGGGTTGGGGAAGTTGCCTATCAGTTGGACTTACCTCCAGAGTTCCCAAGCGTGCATTGTGTGTTTCACGTCTCGATGTTGAGGAAGTGTTTGGCCACCGTATCCCAAGTGATTTCAGTCAAATCGGATGAGCTACAGGAAGATTCATGGTGGAGGACGTTGTGCAGATCCTTGATAGGAAGAAAATGGTCCTCAGGAACAAGGTGATACCTCTTGTGCTGGTTCAATGGCAACACCATGGCGTTGAGGAGGCTACATGGGAGCGAGAACCAGACATGCAGTCCTAGTATCTCCATTTGTTTGATCAGTGAATTTTAGGGACGAAATTCTTTTGAGGGGGTATGATGTTACATCAGTGCTTGATCTTCCATTTAATGTAAAACCATGGAATTTGCTATGTTAATTGAATGTAGTTTATTAATGGATAATCAAGGTTGTATTTGTCGGTTGTGGTCTCTCCCAGTGCAATTATGTTCTTGGTTTTCCCTTGTGGTGTGACTTCTTTGGCTTTGTAGGTCGGTATGTGCACCATGGGACCCGTGCTTGAGGGTGAAACCCACTTGAGAATTGAGCTTGGTCAAGGAGTCCAACCACGTGTGAGACTTGAGCCCCTTTTTCTTCTCCACACCTGTGACCCCGTCTTCCCATGCTCGTGAGCCCTAGCACGGGGTTGCTCATCCCGTCTCTTCCTCTGTAGCGAGGCTGGCAGAGGTGGTCGGCGAGATTCCAGGGGAGTGGCAAGCGAAGAGTGGTGATAAAAGGGAGGTATGGAGGTAGAGGTGCGCTGTTACTGGGGAAGTTGGGAAGAGAGTGGGGAGGCCGGAAGTGAGCCACGAGGTGGGAGGAGAATCATGCATCGGAGGAGATCGTGTGAGCGGGGGAGGCTGGTGTCGAGCAACAATGAAGCGTGTGGGCGCACAGGGCTTGTCGAAGCCAAGTACGCGTTTCCCTCTCCTTCTCCCGTTCCTCAGTTGAGGCATATTAAGGTTAAGTGATAAATCATGGTTAATGAGGTAGAAATCATGCAGAAAAAGAGGAAAATGTTGGGAATGAGATGTATAACGTGTTTATGTTGAGATCATACTGATTCATGGTTGTTTCGTGGGGTTTTGCTAATGATTTTGGATGCATGCTACAGTAATCTCGTATGAGCTTCATGTCTTTATAAATTTCTATAGAACAGTATGCTTAATGGTTTCGTGTTTGGATTAAGGGGTTTTGAAGTAGACTTGGAGGTCTACGCTCCATATTTTGCTTGTGATTTATGTTGTAGATTAGATGGGTCCGCCCCTCACTCCCACTTTGGGGAGAAGAGACGACATCAGTCGGGGAGGTTTTCTACAATCACAGAAAACGGTATGTCGAACTGTGTTCGGGATACTGAAATTCCTCCAGCTGGGTTCCCTGGGCCACTGATTCGGATGACCGGTGGTAATTCGGTCGACCGAATCAGGGAATTTCGGACGACTGGATGATTTTGGTCGACCGTTCTGGCAGGGAATTGATAAAACTAATAGAGATTCGAAGTACCGAAATATTTCGATTGACCGGGATCCTATTCGGCATGTCGAATCAGGACCCATGACCATATTGAGAAATACCTTGAAAAATGTTAATAAATTGAGATAAATGCATGAGATGCCTAGAAATGACTCATAAGATGTTGCATGCAAACATGTTGTTTTAGCAATGCTTTCCATGAATT
Source organism: Posidonia australis (assembly GCA_024699735.1). Taxonomy (NCBI): domain Eukaryota; kingdom Viridiplantae; phylum Streptophyta; class Magnoliopsida; order Alismatales; family Posidoniaceae; genus Posidonia; species Posidonia australis. Next base: position 6,957 of record JAMKQA010070687.1, on the reverse strand, counting down.
GTGAAACATGAAATGTGTGGAATACATGTGGACCCATGTGAGGGGTGAATGCATGGTACAATGAACCATGAATGGATGCCAATGTAAATGGTTGGTTTGAGAACCATAATGAGAAATGTGACACTTAATGTGTGACATTTATAAAGAATTTTATGAATGAAAACTGGTTTTGCCAAATGATTTGAAATGAGAAACTGCATGTGGTTTAAAAGAGATTTCCGAGATTTGTAGAAACCACTATTTGACCGGGGCTTGCCGACAGGGGTAGTGAGACCTCTAGAGATGTCGGGGACATGTCCTTGGTTGTGGTTGTCGAGTTGCAGTCTGAGGTAGGAGCCTCGAGACTGTGGTGGTATTGTAAGACCCGGGGTATGGTAGACCTGGACTACCCTCAATGCCGGTGTTGGTCGGGTCTGGGATTAGAGTCCCTAGGTGTTCGGGCATCAAGGCGTCGTGAGGACGCACTCCATGCTTGTACTAGTGAGGGTACGTTTTGAGGCTGCTATCGGGGCAGTTGAACTCCAGGACGGGGTGGTTCACCGTGGCACTGCAGTGTGGTCAGGGGTGGAGCCTCGACAACTACTTGTGGCCAGATCGATCGCCTGTGGTCAGAGTCATGCGACCAGTTGTGAGACATGGATTGAGATTTGTGTTGAACTAGTTCCTAGACCTGATTTGTTGTGATTTGTATTAATGGATAGAATGGTGCTTTGGGCTGGGAAACTAGAGGGAAATGATTTTTCCTGATTTGTGCAAAATGATTTGTTAATGAGCATGAGATTTTGAAAAGGAAAAGAAAAGAAAGTTTTTGAAATAGCATCCTCTACTAATTTCTATCGAATCGTGTGTGTTAGTTTTGCGACGACTATGGCTTCTCAAGGTTTTCTGGAAATGCAAAGTTTTCCATCGGTTTTGTTGTTGCTCATGGGGCACGTATTGGGTAACATTCCTGTTACTCACGCGTGGTTTTTCTTTTCCCTTGTCTCAGGTGCTCAGGAGTAGGTGCAGTCTTGTCTGGTGCATCGCATTTGAGCCACTTTTGCCGCACACAAGTCTGGGTGTTTAGCTTTATTTATTTAATTCTGTTATTTTAGACTCAATTAGTTGCATTTAGGTAGTTCTTGTACTGTTATGTAGCGCAGGGGGCGTTACAGTAGTTATGACATTTAAAAATGTGATAACCAACTTAAAATCTCGCTTTTTGATCAAAATAAAGATATATCATTTTAAAATTAATGCCATCCAGTTTCTAGAATTTTATAGAATTTTCCTCAATTAGTTGTTATTTTTAAATGTATATATCATGAAGATCATATTTAATTGCTAGGAAAATTGTAGAAAAATTATTAAAGCACTTTATAAAAATCCCATGTATTATATTAAAGTCAAGGATGACAAAATATTCTGTGACTCCTAGGAAACACGTCGCCTCTGTAGTTGGTGACGACACTATCGCCTCTCAAATAGACAATGAGCTGGTTTTTTGCAATTTTCCCTTATCTTTTATATTAATTCAAAGAGATGTGTTAAAGGTCCAGAATAAAGTCAAAAATTCCATAAAATGATAAGTAACATTTTCATTAACATTAAAATACTTAAAAGTTTCCACTAAATTGAGTTGAACGAGAGTGTTAGCTCTGTCACAACAAATAAACCTACATTGAATAATAATTAAGGTATTCAAACTTACCATTAGTTTGAGTAAAATGAGAGTGTTAGCTCCGCTGCAGTAACATACTCAAACTTACCACTAGTTCGAATCTGTTAGATCTACCATGACTGACAACCTTGAATCACGGAAAATGTTTTTAAATAAATCATGAAAAATCTGGAAGATGTGTTAAATATCCTTACTTATGTGATTTAAGGCACCTCAAAGTTTTCTATCTTTAATTAACTCTTAGAAATGCGAAAATGGGATATCTATACAAGTCACCTTGCATGAGCTCATTAGAGCTTCTGTATAAACGCTTCAACCACCTCAACTAAACCATACTATGCCCGACACCTTCTCAAGCATAGAGAAAACAAGAATCAAACACATGCACATGGATAAGCAAGGTTTCTATACCCCAAAATTTTGTTGACCTTACCTCGAAACCTAGAAACTCAACACCCAATCCATAGTCTTAGGAGCTATTCGAGCTCACTGGAAAAACACCTGTAGCTTCTTATGACTCTCGGTCTCCTTCTTGAATTGATGTTAGGCTCGTGACATGAAAATACAAAAGAACCCAGCATGAATTGACAGCTTACCACAATCCTTTGTTGCTTGACCTTGCCAGAGATCACAAAAGCACCGAAGGTACGTCCATGGAGGAGCAAAAGTGTCAACAACACCACCCACAATGCATGTAAAGCCATAGATTTCTCCCTCTCACCCACCAAACATCCTCTCTCTCTCTCTCTCTCTCTCTCTCAGCAAACCCATTGCTTCTCACACACACACACACACACACACACACACACACAATCTTAAATGGTGGTGAGGAGTTAATGTTGGGTGGGTCAACTTATATAGCCCCTCCCCTACGTAGGCAAGGTTGTAGGTGGCACAACACATCCATGTAGCCACAACACAATACCCTCTCCCGCCAACACGTGCATGGAGTTAGTAACCACTTGTTACCAATAAGAACCCATGCAAAAACCACATGTAGAGCTCCATGCAAGAATGTCTAAAGATCCAAAAAATAATCATTAACTCATCCAATTGATCATCAAGATCTAATTAATCACAAAATCTACTAGTTTCCAAAGATTAACACCATAATGACAAGTCACTAACAACAAGCTTGATTTATTGATAGATCTTTAATCTGTTTTCATTCTAATTCTCCACACACATCATTGGGGTGCTCTAGGACTTACAAATCAACCTCGAAATTCCCTTAATGCATTGATCCTAAGAAGAACTAGATGTGCCAAAAACCCTTGCAGCTAACATGTGCCTTAGACTCGTGCCTCCAACACGTGCCAAAAATACACACTAACACCAGGAAAGAAAAGGAAAATTCAAGATGTTGCACTTACACAATTGTTGATCCTCTTCTCAATCACATGCTAGATGGATTGAGATATGGACCCATTTCCTAACCAACACATTGACAAAGACTACAAGGTCTTCGCATTTCGAAGTAGGGGGTGACTTGGAGAGATGGGCCAAATTATGATTAGGATCATTTTGGTGTAGTCTCTAGGTCTAAGAGAAATTTAAGATTCATTTAGTTACACTTCTATCATAAGCTGGATTCTACATTTTTCCTAATAGCTAGTTTTTGAAATAGTTTATAGAAGTTGACTTCTATCATATTGTGTAGAAACTTGTTTGACAAAAATAAGAACATGTAAGTTCTGAACTTTAAAATTATGTAGATATATTTATCCTTCTTCAAACTATGAAATACTTGAATTTTATAAATGTAGTTTGGAAAAAAAAACAAAATCCATAGCTTCTGGTAGAAGCAACTTAACAATATTAGCTTCCATAAAATCTATGTTTAATACACAAACTTAATGTGAGGTTCTACCACAAGTTGTGTGTTACTATCCTGTTTGAAATAGCTACTAGGTGTTTTGAATTTCAATCAGAATTTATACCCTAGAAGCTAACTGGAAGCTAAATCAAACACACTCATGTTGTATGCTTGATTAGATTCTAAATGAGCGATATTCGAGTCAATTTCATTTGGTTCATTCAACTCAAGCTTTATGGATGAGAGACATGTAAATTTCTTTGACATCCATGCATGAAATCAAAGCATCACCCAAGAATAATACATATTCATGTGTGGATCTTTTATTTTCCTTCTTGAACTTTCAATTTATATCGCTGTACATTTCAAGCCATTGATGAAAACCCACTATTAATTGATGCTCTTATGGTTCTATTGATTTCACATGACAAGCTTGAAGAAACCTCAAATAAGCAAGAAGCAAGTCATTTACAACACGAATGACATCTTGCAAGGGGCAGATCCTAGACTCACATTGTCCATTAGCCTCATGACCTTTTACAAAAACAAAAACAAAAATATTATGATAATTTGAAGCCTACACATGGGATGAAGTTTTGGTGCAATTGAAGATATTAAAAGAAAATTCAATTCTCAGTCTATATGTATATATAAGGGATGAAATTGGCAACATAATTCCACTCAAAAGTGGAAATGGCAAGATAGTGCTAGTTTTGTTTTACAAGAAAAGGTCATAGGCTTTTTTACATTCCAATATTGCCTTTCCTATCACATTTCATTTTAATCATATCTCATTTCACCTCAATTATGTCTCATCCTATTTTAATCATGTCTCACTCCACCACAATCATATCTCATTTCACTTCAATCATGTCTTATTTCATCTCAATCATGTCTCATTTCACCTTATTCATATCTCATTTCACTTCAATTATGTCTAATTTTATCTTATTCATGTCTCATTTCACCTCAATTATGTCTCATTTCACCTCAATTATATCTCATTTTACCTTATTCATATCTCATTTCACCTTATTCATGTCTCATTTTACCTCAATCATGTCTCATTTCACCTCAATCATGTCTCATTAGACATTATTATCAGGTTTGTAATATTATTAATGTCTCATTTTTGATATTAATTTCAACTAATTTATTTATTTGCAAAGTTGTTAATATGTCTACTGCATGTTGAATTTTGTTTCTTTCTCCTTAATTATGTCTCATTTCATATTGATAATGTCTCATTTCATCTCAATTATGCCTCATTTTACCCCAATCATATATCATTTCACCTTATTCATGTCTCATTTCATCTCAATCATGCTTCATTTCACCATAATTATGTCTCATTTCACCATAATCATGTCTCATTACTATCAGATTTGCAATATTATTAATGTAACACCTGAGCTCGATTATCTACTTTTATTGTAAACTATAGAATTACTATGATATTTAAATATGGCTTATTAATGGATAGTCAGACATTTTGGATGGCTAGTTTGTGTTGGTTTCCCTAGTTGTGTGGCTGTCTAGCATTCTATGGGCTCTATGTGTGTGTGGGGACTCACCTTGATTGTGGTCAAGGGAACCACAGTGCACCTCGATGAGTGTGCCACTCACATGATTCCCTCTCTCCTCCTTTTTCTTTCTTTTCTCTCACCTTCCTCTCTCACCCACAGGCCCTTTTCTTTTTTTCTTTTTTTTCTGTCCTCTTCTTCCTCACGAACTTCTCCACCTTCATAGGACCTACAGCCACCGTCCCATCTCCTTCATGGCAGCCTTAGACTAGGTAGCTTGCAAAAGACCCAGAGGTGGCAAGAGCAGAGGAGATAAAGAGGTGGAGGAGGAGTTGGCAGTTGGGCAGACCGAGTGAGCTAAGAAAGAGAGGTGAGGTCTGAGGGCTAAGGGCTAGAGGAGCTGGGTGCAATCCTGTGCCTAAGGAGGAGGTGGAGGCTGTGTGTCGTTGTCGGAGGAGTCGAGGAACTCACTGGAGGGTCGTGGATCGCTGGAAATCCCACAATGGGTATGCTTCCAGTCCCTTTCCCCTGTGTTTTCTTGTTTTGCATAATGTGTTAAAAATATGAAAAAGCATGCAAAAATCATGGAAAATGGGATTGAGTGGTGGATTGAATGGATTGCACATATATGAGAAGATCTAGTAATGTAACACCCCAACGCTACATAATAGTATATAAACTACCTAAAAGATATATTTAAACCTTATTCAGTAGAGATAAACAATTACATAATAATTTCAAAACAAAACCTACACCTGAGTGTGGCTAAGTGACCTTGAAATCTAGGGGTGCACATGGTTCAGTCAGAACCGGTTAACTGAACCGAATCGAACCATTTTTAATAGTTCGGTTTGGTTAAAGTGTATTGAATGATTCGGTTCGATTCTCAAATCTTGGAACCATCCTTAGTGGTTCGGTTCTTGGTTCTGAGTGTGGTTAACCAAACTGAACCGAGAACCAATTTATATATTAATATAATATATAAATATATATATATATAATATAAGTACTAATACTACTTACTTCGTATTAATATATAATATAATATATATATATATATATTTCTCAAATCCACATGTTTAATATCCCATCAACTCTAATTTATATTCTCACAAGATGTGATGATCATTACTTAGTACTTACTTCTATGACCACAAGTTCATAATTATTTCCAATCTTAACCAAGAACTAAACTGAATCGACTGATTTTGAACGGTTCAGTACGATTTGATTCCAAGTATACACATGGTTTGGCTCGGTTTCAAAATAGTCAGAACCGGTAGATATGGCTCGATTCATGGTTTTTAACAGAACCGAACCGAACCAAACCATGTGCACCCTTATTGAAATCTTGCACTAGAGCTAAGCTACACCTCCAAACACGTACCTGAAACAAAATAATTTGAAACTACGCGTGAGTGACGTCAATGTCACCCAGTATGTGCTCCAAAACACTCACACAAAAGCCAACAAGCCTAAACATACAAATCATTTTCAAATTAGTTTATGCATTTTAGGAAGCCATTTTTCATGCCTAGAATCCAACCAAAACACAAATCATCTCATATATCAAGACACACAAAACAAGGCTAGAAGCTAGCAAACATACAAATCTCAATCTATCTCAAAAACTTGTCGTATCACCTTGGCCATAGGTGACCGACCTGGCATCAAGCAGTTGGCAGGCTCCATCCCCGTCCACACTACATTGTCGCAGTGAACCACCCCATGTAGGAGTTCAACCACCCCGATTGTAGCCTCAAAGTAGCGTACCATCACTGGTACTAACACGGAGTGGGTGTAACACCCCGAACCTAGGCACACTACCAAACAATAGCATCACAAGCCTAATTACACAAATCACAGAACAAAAAGACTGTAACCAGGCTCACCTCTAGGATCTCGATGCGCGGCTAGAAACTCCGATTCCAGCACCGAAAACCGGCTGCACGCGGTCT
>JAMKQA010070686.1:0-10263 GCA_024699735.1 Posidonia australis | reverse complement strand
AATCGGTTTGAACCGGTTAATTTTATTCCTCCGTCAGAGCTTGCCGACCATTTGGTCACCTCTGGCAACCCCCACTTGATGATCGACAACCTGTGTCGTAAATGGGGATATGAGAAAGGATCGCCTCTTGGGCTTTACGGTGAGGGAATCGCCTCTTGGGCTCACATGGGGGTCGAGGTCCTGTGCCCTCAAAGATCAGCATTTGAGGCTTACATCCTGTGTGGGCATTCTCAGACCATCACTAGAGTACAGGAGTTCTATGAAAAGCTAGAGGGGTTGTCTGGGAGTTTGATCACCTGGCGGATCATCCCATCATTCGTGGAGCCCTTCACTGCATTCTTCAATGATATTAACATGAGGGTGGTCGCTTTTCCCCGCCTGACTAGAAAAGTGGAGTATCACCCCATTTGTGTCTTACGCCAGTTTGGTTTCTGCCAGGATGCTTTTGAATAATCTCCCATGCCTGCTATCTTCCGGTTGTATCCTCAGAACTCGACTGCCATGACCATTGAGTTGGCTTGTCTGCTACGAACCAATGTGAGCTCCAATGATCTGACTTTGGTGAGAGGCATAGGCTGCTCTGAGGCATATAGGGCATGTACACAGGTGGAATGGTCCATCAGCGAAGTAGCTCCTGGTGCTCCTCTGTTCAATAATGCTAGCAGCTCGAAGAGGCCCTGAATTGGATGGAAAAGTTGATTCGAGCATATGTAGCACATTTCTGCAATTTCTTTCATTGCTTGTACTCCTAAATCTTGAATTTAAATGAAGAACATATGCTCTTTCACTATGTGTCCTTTTACTTCCTTCTGTGACTAGCTTCTTTGAATGGCTCCACCATATCATTTGGACCGGCCAAAACATCTACTCCTTGAGGACGTAGATTGGATACATTATCTTGACTTGCCAGGTCTGACCTCTGCGCTGGTATGCGGGGGGTACATCTTGTCGTATGCTGGCCACTGGTGCCCCTAGCACAAACGCGCATGTTCGACGCACGGCTGCCACACGGCTCCTGGACGTGGGGTCCATGCCAAAGTTCTCTAGTCTTCGAAGTCTTGATTTGGAGCACTGCCGAGCTCAATGATCCACCTCTATCCATTTCCCTTCTCTGACCCTTTATGTGGAGCTATCGATCCGTGCTAAACACATGGCCTGAAACACCCAGTGGGCAGCTGTCATGCCCCTGGCTGGAGGCTCTGCTGAAGTCCGCCAAGTGGGCAGCTGACATGCCCCTGGCTGGACGTGAATCATGTGGGTAGTTGACATGCCATTGGTACTGGAGGTGGGTCGTCGATGTCGACCAAGAGGGCAGCTGGCATGCCCCTGACTGACGACTGGGTGAAATCCTATCTTGTATTCACGGCGATGAGGAAAAAATGCAGAAACAGATGCATGGGTTGTGCTTACTTAGTTATGCTGGACCCTCAACATTAGGAAAGCTTTGATGTCTACCAGAAAGGGAATGGGCAGATCCTATTACCTGAAGGACTCTATCCGGACCTCTAACTGATGGGTGGCACTCCGGGTGATGGGGTGGTTGTGCTAGGATAGTGGGTATTGAAATGATGGATAATTGGGTGGTGAGTGTTCAAATGGTGACATGGCTAGGACCTCGCGTCGAACTCTCCAAATCCCACACCTGCTCTTTTATATTATCGACTTTTCTTTTACTCCCTCATAGATGTGTGGGCCCACTCTACTCCTATTGGGGGTAATGAACGCCAAGGTGGGAGGCTCTTACTAAGAAGGGAGGCTAGTCCTTCAATGGCGTGGTGGCTCAGGCATATGCTCCAACTCCTCCCTAGGGTACAGTAGGGGTAAAGTCGACTCACACAGCTCTCTCGAGGGCTGACTTCTATCTTCGACTTCTGTCTTCTCATTTCTTTTGTGTCCTCTATGCATTATGATTTTTTTGCTCACTCTCACTCACACCCTAGCATTTTATCTCGCTCTTGGAGGTGTGGGTCCTTGGAGAGTTTGAAAACTATATCCTGCTCATGATGGGGGGTGGCTTCCTCACTTGCTAGACAATCTGGATAGAATTCTTCGGGAGGGGAGAACCTTTTCCCGAGGTAGGCCAAGCTTTTTCGATTTCATCATCGGGGACAAATGAAGATGGTGCATGCGTATGTATGCTAAAACACGAATCTGAAACATGAAGGCTGAGTGTATGCGTTGTGTGAATGTAGGAATGCGTGCTATAATAACTTGGTGTGAGTACAATGAGACAGAATAAGCAAATGCCAGGATGCAGATTACAAATGCAAAATGCAAAGATGCTGGGTGCTCAGATACAATGGGGTAGGACTTTGCTCAGTGCCACGACGCAATCACTGGTAGTACTTCTTCAGGTAGCAGGTGTTAACTGGCTCAGACTGCTTGATGTGGTCTATGTCCTCCAAGATCAGGGCTCCTCCAGAGAAAACCTGTTTGACGACGAAGGGTCCACGGGCATCAGCCAAGTGGATTGCTCATAGAACCAAATCACCGGGTGCTAAGCTTCTGGGTCGGACCTTCTTCTGATAAGACCTAGCCATGCGTTTCTGGTAACACTGACCATGGTGCAAGGTCTGCAATCTACGCTCGTCTATAAGGTTTAGTTGTATGCATCGATCTTCGACCCATTCCGCCTCCTCTTACTCTGCTTCCCTCGGGATCCTGAGCGATGAAATCTCTACTTCAATGGGGAGAATTGCCTCCATCCCGTCGACCAAAGAGTATGGGGTTGTCCCTATAGAAGTCCAACTGGATGTCCTGTAGGCCCACAATGCGTAGGGGAGCTGGTCGTGCCAATCCCGGTGAGTTTCTACCATCTTCATCAGGATCTTGGTAAGGTTCTTGTTGGCAAACTCCACGCATTCATCTGTGGACAGTACAGGGAGGATCTATGATGCTTGATGTGAAGGCTCTGTAGGAAATCTTCCACCCTTCTGGCCACGAAGTTCTTCCCATTGTTAGAAATGAGGGAGTGGGGAACTCCATACTGGGCTACATTATTATTCCGAATAAACTTCTCTGTAGCCACAGCGGTGACCGCCTTGTAGGAAGTTGCTTCTACCCACATGGTAGAGTAGTCAATTGCTACCAAGACGAAGCAATGTCCATTGAAGGCTGCTGGGTGAATGGCTCCAATGATGTCAAAACCCCATGTTGAGAAGGGCCAAGGCGCGAACATATTATGCAGCTGATGGGGAGGAGCGTGGATCAGGTTACCGTGGATTTGGCAGTTGTGGCACTTTCGAACGAAATGGCAGCAATCCGCCTCCATGGTCGACCAATAGTAGCCTTGCAACATGATCTTCTTGGCCAACAGGATCCCATTCATACGTGGGCCACACACTCCGGCATGAATCTGCAGCATTAGGGTACCGACCTCCTTCTGGTCTACACACCTTAATAGCATCTGGTTGTAGAACCTTTTGCACAAACGGCCACCTCCGAGGACATACTTTGATGCAAGTCGCTCCATGGTCTTCCTGTCTGTGGGAGGGGTATTAGGTGGGATGTACCCAGTTTGCAAAAAGACTTTGATGTCGTGGTACCAGAGAAGCTCTTCGAGTGGATCGGCCTCTTCGATGCTCATGTGGTACACAAGGTAGTCCACTTGGGTCACCGACACATCCACCACATGATCATCTGGTATGGACAACCATGACGCTAAGGTAGCCAAAGCGTCTACGTATGCATTCCTGACTCTGTTCATAAAGGAGAAGGAAATATCCTCGAATTCTGTCATGAGCTTTAGGTGATATGAGTGGTATGGCACCAGCTTTGGGTCTTTTGTCTTCCAACTCTCATTCACCTGGGATATGATCAGCAAGGCGTTGCCGTGGACTTGCAGTTTCTGTACCCTGTGCTCCAATGTAGCTTGTAGGCCAAGGATGCATGCTTCATATTCCGCCTCGTTATTGGTGCACCGGAACGACAACTTCTTAAAAAGTGAGATGAGCTGTCCTTGGGGGGTTGCCAGCACTGCCCCAATACCCTAGCCTCTCTTGTTTACTGCCCCATCAAAGTAGAGGCGCCATTGCTTCTGGTCATCTGATTCCTTGAGTCCCGAATCATCCATGGCGAATAATATGTCTTCGTCGGGAAACTGGGTCTGTAGAGGTTGATACTTTGGCAACGGCAAGTCAACCCGGTGATCTGCTAAGGCCTGCACCTTCACTGATTTTTGCGACACAAAGGTGATATCGTATTGCGATAACAAAACCTGCAACTTGACGCATCTACCTACCAGTGTTGGTTTGTGGAGCAAGTACTTCATCGGGTCATGTCGGCATAACAGTAAAACTGGATACGCTATCATATAGTGTCGCAGGCGCTAGGTGGCCCAGAGCAAGGATAAGCAAACTTTTTCAATGGTGGTATAGCTGGCTTCACAATCATTGAACTTCTTGCTCAGGTAGTACACTGCCCTTTCCTTTCGGCCTGTCTCATCGTGCTGACTCAATACAACACCCATGGAGTGCTGTGTGACTGATAAGTAGAGGAGGAGTGGTCGTCCTAGCGTCGGGGGAACCAGGATTGGTGGCCTGGCTAGCATCTGTTTGATCTTATCGAAGGCGGCTTGGCAATCTGCACTCCAGGTAATCTGAGCGTTTTTCCTTAGGAGCTTGAAAATTGGCTCGCATATGGGAGTGAGCTGGGCGATGAATCTACTGATGTATTGTAGGCGCCCAAGCAAACCTCGGACCTCCTTCTCCGTGGCTGGAGGTGGCATATCAGTGATTGCTATGGCTTTATTGGGGTCGACCTCAATTCCCCTTTGGCTGACTATATACCCTAGGAGCTTTCTTGATGTCACACCAAACACACATTTGTTGGGATTCAGCTGGAGTTTAAACTTCCGGAGGTGGTCAAATAGCTTCCTCAGGTAGGCGAGATGGTCGTTGGACTCTTTGGATTTAGCAATCATGTCGTCTACATACACCTCGATGTCTTGGTGCATGAGGTCATGAAAAAGTGTTGTCATTGATCTTTGGTATGTAATGCCGGCGTTCTTGAGTCCGAACGGCATCACTCTGTAGCAAAAGACCCCTCAAGGGGTGATGAATGATGTCTTCTCCATATCCTCTTCTGCCATTCTGATTTGATTGTAGCCTGAAAAGCTGTCCATAAATGATAACAGTCTGTGCCCTACGGTGTTATCCTGTCATGCCCCATATTTTCCACAATAATTTAAGACAAATTAAATTACGGGGAAATTAAAGCTAAATAGTAAATATCAAACTACTAGGAACCTGTGTATGCGTCTAGGAGACTCCAGACTATATGCACTACACTATCTCTCTACATGCCTGCACCTGCAAACCAAAACACGAGGAAAAACGTATGAGTGACAAAAGTCACCCAGTACGAACCCCACGAAAACTGCGGAAAACAAAACTATAATCGATTTTCCTTTTAAATTCATTTTATAAACCATTTTCTCAAAACATCATAAACCAGGCCCACACCGGCCAAAACCACCAAGGCTCTACTAGCCCAAAGCCACAAGCAAAGGTCCTCAATGGCCAAAACTACACATAGTGAGTGGGAAAGGCCAGCGCTAGGCAACCTAACTCTGGCTACATGCAGTCTGTTGTGGAGCGACTACAACGTTCTGCACTGCCACGGTGACGGCCACCGTGTGCAGGAGCTTTGACTATCCTGCGATTCCCCTCTCTCAAGAGAACTCTTAAACGCCAACCCCTCCATGGGAAGTCTGTCTTGTCTCTCAGGACGCTACCAGCTACGGGGCACGTGTCCCACCCGCACTGGCCACCACAGGGTACGCCTCCTCACGATGTCCTCCACACACGGTGCTTAGGAGGGAGTATCATACCTCCACACCTGACAACACCCGAACCTCAGTGCTCACAGTGACAGCAAGAGTATCATACCTCCCCGTCATGCCACAAGATACCTCAACCCGCGGACCACAACTTTAGCCTCGAGACGATAGTTAAGGAGTCTCATACCTCCAGGACTTGATGCCCCTCAGCCTCATGTATCTCGGCCCCCAACCTCAACCAGGAAGTCGCGCCCGACCACCCCAGAATGTCGTCACATTCCCTAGTCTCGACGACACGGTCCCACACTGTCTCGACCCGCATACAGAAAACTAGGAAAAACATTTTTCCAAACCAGGCCAATTATTTCCTTGAAATCTATTTCCAAAACCATTTTCATATCTTTGAAAATTCTTCCAAAACCTCAGCAAAGCGACGCGTCAGGTGTCCCAGGGGGCCACCGTTGACGGCCTATAATCCTATCTTACAGAGACTAAACACAGCAATCCAGAAAGTCCTCAGAAAACACATTTATAAGCACATTTGGGCCCAGATTCAGCATGTTGAAAACAAGTTTGGTATGCCGAAAACCCCTGGTTCAGTAGGTCGATCTGAATCGATCGATCGAATCAGGTCAACAGTCAACACTCAGGCAAAATCCGGAATACCGTCCAAAATCGGACTACCGAATTATGACTAGAGGACCTAAACTTACAAAAAAGCGGTATGCCGAACGGAATCGGTATACCGAAATCCACTAGTTTGGTATGCCGTTTCCATTTCGGTATGTCGAATCTTGCGAAACCAGAAAACGGTCCAAACCCTACCATCCAAAATCGCCCCAACTAGGACCTCCGATCAGACCCCATAAACAATTACCAAAAATCTTGCATAAAACATAAGATGTAGACCCTCGAGTCTACTCTAAATCCCAACAAACAAAATTGAAATCCATTCACCACGCATCAAGATATAAAATCGAAAAGGCAGAAGGGTAAATGACCCAAAACGCAACTACCGACATAAATGCCCATAAATTCGCAATTCTCATAAAATCACAATAACTTATAGGAATGTAAATTTACTTAGATTCCATGCAGACCTAGCATTTTCTACCAATTTCATGCTCTCTATCACATGAGGTGGAGATATGTACCTGAGAATGCGCTCCAATGATTCTCTGGTCGGCTTCAGCGAACTTCGGCGACCACGGCCTCACCACGACCTCAGGGACACTCCTCCCAAGGTCCACACGCCACACGAACCACTGTAGCCTTTCCACTTCCCTCTCTCTCTCTCTCTTGATGTGTAACAGGGGGAGAAACAGGGGAGATGAGTGGAAGGAGAAGGGGAGAAGGAGAAGTGGGGAGGAAGGGAAAAAAGGGTGGGGATGGGAGAAGCGCGCGCCGGGGAGGAGAAGAAAGAAGGAGAAGACAGCGATGGGTGGCGCAGGAGTGCGGTGAGGCTTATAAAGCCTGCGCCCACAGTAGCTGGGAATGTGCTCACCTGCACATCTCAGCCACTGGCAAACCGCACGAGCAACCAACCACTCCGCCCAACCACCAGCCACAACCAATGGCCCACGAACGTGGGCCCACGCGGACCCCACACATGGGCCCCACAAGGACCCACACCCAGGCCCCCACACCCACAGTGCCAAACGACGCACAGGGACACGCAAACAGAAGCTGGCCCACGAGGCCCAAACCCAAAAGCACAAAACCACACAACGAGCCTCAGAACAGTAACACCCGTCTAGGAATAAAATTCATAAAATGTAAATAATTACAAAATGAATTTTACGGGTGTTAATCCTAACCACCTTAAAAGAAGATTTCGCTCCCGAAATCACTAAGCAAAATGGTACGGGTATTGGGCTAGGATGGCTTCCTCATGTTCCCACGTGGCCTCCTCGGTTCCATGATGCCGCCGCCGCACCAAAACCAGTGGAATCACCTTATTCCGTAGCACCAACAATCTCGACGGTATCCTCCACAAAGGACAGATCTTCTTGGAGCCCTTCTGGCTGAACTGGAATCACATGAGAAACGTCAACCAGACACTTCCTCAGCATGGAGACATAGAACACGTCATGCACGGACGACATCTCTGGTGGTAGATCCAACCGGTAGGCAACCTCACTGATCCTCTAGGTGATCTGGTACGGGCCAATATAGCCAGGACTCAGCTTGCCACGCTTCCTGAACTGCACGATACCCTTGGTCGGCAACACCTTCAGGAACACATAGTCTCCCACCAGAAACTCCAATGGTCTCTGCCTCCTGTCAGCATAGCTCTTCTGCCGACTCTGTGTAGCCAACAACCTACTACGGATCAACTCCACCTTGTCCGCATACAGCTGCACAAGCTCAGGACCAATCAACTGACGCTCACCCACCTCGCTCCAGCAAACCGGCGATCTGCATGGCCTACCATGATCACCCACATGTTGTCGTTCTTCCTCTGAGTCCGCGGCAAACCGGTCATGAAGTCTATCGAGATGTGCTCCCACTTCCACATAGGAATATCCAACGGCTACAAGGTCCCTCCAGGTCTCTGGTGCTCTGCCTTGACCAACTGGCAGGTAGTACACCTCGCCACATGGTCAGCAACATCTCTCTTCATGCCAGGCCACCAAAAGTTCCGCTTTAGGTCTCGGTACATCTTCGTACTACTAGGGTGAATAGTGTACCTAGACTGATGCGCTTCATCCAACAACCTCTACCTAGCCTCCTCATGCTAAGGCATAGATAGACGCATATCATACCTCAGCTCTCATATGCCCCAACAGAGAAATGAGGCTCTCCACCAGCCTCCAGCTTCTCCAACACAGCCTGAACAAACAGATTCAGCTGCTGACATGCAACAATAAACTCCAACAGCTTAGGGCGAACAAACAGGTTAGCCACCCAGGCACCAACCGTTCCCCGAGCTTGCCGTTTCGGCCTGCAACTCACTAGATCCTCCAACATGGTCCACTCCTTGACCATCAGGCTCGCCATCATGTGTGTGCGCCGACTCAAGGCATCGACGACCATGTTGGCCTTGCCAGGATGGTAAGACAGGCTGAAATCATAGTCCTTCAAATACTCCACCCAACGACGCTGCCTCAGGTTGAGGTCCCTTTGCGTGAAGATATACTTCAGGCTCTGATGATCTGTGAAGACCTCAAACTGCTCCCCAAAGAGATAGTGTCGCCAGAGCTTGAGAGCAAACACTACGGCAACCATCTCTAAATCGTGGGTCGGGTAGTTCTTCTCATGATCCTTCAGCTAGTGTGAAGTATATGTAATGACATTGCCATGCTGCATCAGAACACACCCTAACACAATGCCGCTGGCATCACTATACACAGTGAAGCCACCACTTCCAGAAGGCAGAGTCAACACAGGGGCAGAAATCAGACGAGACTTC
This sequence comes from Posidonia australis, assembly GCA_024699735.1. Taxonomy (NCBI): domain Eukaryota; kingdom Viridiplantae; phylum Streptophyta; class Magnoliopsida; order Alismatales; family Posidoniaceae; genus Posidonia; species Posidonia australis. The sequence continues at coordinate 1,072 of JAMKQA010070686.1, read as the reverse complement.
TGCTGTTGGAAACTCGCCTCGTAATTCTGGTCCCAGCAAAAAAGAGCTCCCTTCTTGGTCAACTCAATTGAAAGCGCGGTTATGGAGGAGAAATCTCTGATAAACCTCCTATAATAGCCCGCCAGACCCATGAAACACCAGATCTCCGACACAATCCTAGGTCGCTCCCAACTACTCACTTCCTCAACCTTGGCAGGATCCACTCTGATGCCTTCTCTCGAAATCAGATGGCCAAGGAACATGACTTCGCTCAGCCAGAACTCACACTTGGAGAATTTGGCGTACAGCTGATGACGCCTCAGAGTATGAAAAGCTTCCTTTAGGTGCAAGGCGTGAGTCTCAGCATCAGGAGAATAGACCAGCATGTCATCAACAAAAACCACAACGAACTGGTCCAGAAAAGGCCTGAAAATCCTGTTCATCAGATCCATGAACGCAGCCGGCACATTAGTCAAGGTGAATGGCATGACCGTGAACTCGTAATGCCCGTACCGCATCCGGAAGGCAGTCTTCTGAATGTCTGGGTCTCGGATTCTCAACTGGTGATACCCTGACCTCAGATCAATCTTCGAGAACACCGATGCAGACTGCAACTGGTCGAACAGGTCATCAATGCGGGGCAGGGGATACTTATTCTTCACCGTGATCAGGTTCAGCATCCGATAGTTTATACACAGTCGGAGTGAACTATCCTTCTTGCAGACGAACAAGACAGGCACTCCCCACGGAGACACACTCGGCCTGATAAACCCCTTGTCCAGCAACTCCTGTAACGGAGTCTTGAGCTCTCGCAGTTTCGCTGGCGCCAAGCGATAAGGAGGGTTCGACACAGCACTAGAACCAGGGATCAGATCGATCGAGAACTCTACTTCCCTGTGAGGTGGCATACTAGGCAAATCATTAGAAAAAACGTCGGGATATCCACACACCACAGAGATGTTGTGAACACCCAACTCAAGAGAAGTGGAGGTAACTATACTGGCTAGATACCCCACGCAACCCCTGACCAAAGACTTATAAGCCTTCATAGCTGAAATGACAAGCTTAGGCTCACCCTGACACCCACCTTGCA
>JAMKQA010070685.1:0-10777 GCA_024699735.1 Posidonia australis | reverse complement strand
TTGCTGGAACAGTCTGTCGCTCTTGATGTCGGTATATATATTTTTGAATTCATGCTAAGACACTTAAAATCTTTTTCACGTTATAATATTTATGAAAATAAGCACAATTGAATAATCATCAAAATTAATGTAATATTTCTAACAGTATGCACGGAATACAAGGTGGTGGTGTGGTCAAAGGTGACAGAGGACTTAAACTCTCCAAGACTCTCCCGAGACTTTGAAAATTCATCTCTCTTTCTAAAAAATTATTCCCTAAATTCCTCTCCAAAAATCTATCTTCCAAAATTCCTATCTATAATTTAGTCCCCCTCTTACAGGCTAGGATACCCACATATTTATAGGGCCTTAGCTGAGTCAAGAAATGACAAGAAACCTAAAATTGGCAAGTTATCCAACTGCTACAAAGAATTACCATATCTTGGGTGATAAATGCAAGAATCCTACTGTTCTATGTAGGCAAAAGAAAGTCAAAGTCTAATGCTAGGCATTCAAATCTAAGGGATATATGAAACTACTATAAGGAACCAAGTTACTGGAAGATTGATTGTCTTAAGAAGAAGTCAAAGGTCTCAGTTGTTGTTATGACACAAGACGATTCTTCATCTGAGTTACACATTGCCTTTACCATTTTGATGTTCAGTATCCAACTGACAGATGGATAGTGTAATCTAATGCTTCACATCACATATGTCCAAAAAGAGAATGGTTTTAAACCTATAAGAAGGTTGATGGTAAAAATATTCCTATGGCCAACAATGTCGTTTGCAGATTAGTTGGTAATGGTACAATTCAAATCAAAACACATGACAATATTAGAACATAACTAATATTCGATACGTTTCAAAGTTGGGTAAGAATTTAATATCTCTGATGGTATTAGATGATAAGGGATATAAATATAGTGATGGAGCTGGAGCATTTTAGATGACAAAAGGAACTTTAGTAGTCATAAAGGATATCAAGAAAGGTCCACTGTATATCCTCCAAGTTCAACTGTAACAGGTTTCATGGCAACAATATCTTCTTCAGAGCAATCAGAATCAGATCAGACCAGGTTATAACACATACGACTTGTGCATCTGAGTGAGAAAGGGATGTCAATTTTGAACAAATAAGGTTTTCTAAGAGGCCACAAGATAGTAAACCTTAAATTATGTGAGCACTGTGTTTTCGATAAACAACATCAAGTTCAGTTCTTTAAAGTAGTGCATTCAACAAAGACAACACTTGATTATATCCATGTCGATTGTTGCGATCCCTCTCATGTTCCATCTTTAGGAAGTTTGAGGTACTTTCTTTCTGTGATAGATGATTATTCAAAGATGACTTGGGTAATCATGATGAAACACATGAGTGAGAGATTCAAAGTTGTTAAGCATTGGAAAACATTGGTAGAAAATCAGACAGAAAAGAAGATCAAGTGCTTTCATATAGATAATGGTCTGGAGTTTTGTTCTAAAAAGTTCAACGAGTTCTACAAGAATGTAGGCATTACTAGGCATCGTACAGTCAAATACACGCTACAACAAAATAGTGTAGTAGAACAAATGAACAGAATACTGTTAGAGAAAGCTCAATACATGATCTCTAATTCTAAATTGAAGAAACCTTTTTAGACAGAAGCAATAAGCACGACATGCCATTTAGTGAATCGTAGCTCAGCAAGTGCTATTGACAATAAAACTTCCTTCGAGGTATGGTCTGGACAACCTACTACTTATTCTAATATTAGAATATTCACATGTCCTATTTATTACCATATTAGTGAGGATAACTAGAGCCAAAGGTAAAGAAGGGTTTGCTTATGGGTTATGGTGCTAGGGTAAAAGGATATAGAATTTAGTCTCCTTCTGAATATAAAGTTATTCTTAGTAGAAGTATAACTTTTAATGAAAATTCTATACTTTACTCGAATGTGGAGTCATTTATTTCAAGAAGCAGTGATGGTATCGTTAAACAAGTGGAGTTTGAAATAACTCCCAATCATAAAGCTGATGAAGATTCATTACAAAGTCACGAGTTAGAGACCAATACAGAATCTAAAATACATCAACAAGAGAAATGATCATATAGTATAGCAATCAATTGACCTTAGAGACAGATCAATGTTCTAAAAAAATATGACTTTGAGAGCATAATGGCTACTGCTTTTCAAGCAGCAAAAAAGGTGGAGTCTGAGGAATCCCCTACCTATCGAGAAGTTATCAAAAGTATGGAATCTGCTAAGTAGATGGCATTTATAAGTAAAGAAATGAAATCTCTTCACAAGAATCAAACATGGAAATTAGTTAAAGTACCAAAGAAGAGAAGAATTATTGATTACAAGTGGGTCTTAAAAAAAAGATTGAAATTTAAGGGATTGAAGGGATAAAATACATGATACGACTAATTGCAAAATGTTACAGTCAGAAAGAAGGAATTGACTACAACAAGATTTTCTCACCAATTATCTGACACATTTCTATCTAGATGTTACTTGCATTAGTAACACATCAAAATTTAAAACTAGAGTAATTGAACGTAAAGACAGCTTTTCTACTTGGAGAGCTAGAAGAAGATATCTTAATGAGTTAATTAGAGGGATTCATCATTCTTGGAAAGGAAGATCATGTATATAAATTGAAAATATCTCTGTATGGACTCAAACAATCCCCAATGCAATGTTACAAGAGATTTGACAATTTCATTATTAGGAATGGCTGCAACAGAAGTCCGTATGATTGTTGTGTGTATCACAAGAAGTTGAATGATGGTTCATACATATATTTGTTTCTCTGTGTACATGATACGTTCATCACCGCATTAGACAAAATAGAAATTCAAAAGTTAAAGAAACTCCTCAGCTTAAAATTTGACATGAAAGACTTTGATGTAGCAAAGAAAATTCTGAAAATTAATATCTATAAGGACATAAATCAGGGGAAGCTTTTCTTGTCACAGAAGAGCCACATTTAGAAAGTCTTATCAAAATTCAGTATGACAACTGCAAAATCTTTAAATACTCTATCTGCTCAAAAACTTAAGTTTTTCTACAATATTTACACCTCAGTTAAAAGTTGAAGAGAAGTACATGTCTCATATTCCCCATGCTAGCGTAGTTGGGAGTCTAATGTATACGATGGTGTGCATTAGGCCTGATATTGCAAACATTGTTAGTGTTGTCAGCAAGTTTATGAGTAAATTTAGAAAAGAACATTGACAAACTGTAAAGCATATATTCCAGTATCTGAAAGGAACATCTGATATAGGTTTCATCTATAAAGGTGATGCAGATTGTTTGATTGTAGGTTATTCTAATTTAGATTACGTTGTAGATGTAGATAGTAGAAGATCAATGACTGATTATGTCTTTACAGTAGGTAGTTTTGTAGTGAGTTGGAAAGTAACTCTATAACCATCAGTTACTTTATCTACAATAAAGGCAGAATATATGACATTAACAAAAGCAGTAAAGGGGAAGGCATCTAGCTTAAAGGACTAATTGGAGATCTTAGACTACAACAGGATCAGGTTATAATTTATTGTGATAATTTAAGTACTATTGTCACGTCTCAATTTTTCCACGATAATTTAAACAAATTAAATTACGAGAAAATTAAAGCTAAATAGTAAATATCAAACTACTAGGAACCTGTGTGTGCGGCTAGGAGACTCTATACTATATGCACTACGCTAAACGTCTACATGCCTGCACCTGCAAACCAAAACATGAGAAAAAACGTATGAGTGACAAAAGTCATCCAGTACGCATCCTACGAAAACTGCTGAAAACAAAACTATAATCTATTTTCCTTTTAAATTCATTTCGCAAACCATTTTCTCAAAATCTCATAAATCAAGCTCACACCGACCAAAATTACAAACCAGGGCTCTACTAGCCCAAAGCCACAAGCAAAGGCCCTCAATGGTCAAAACCACATACAGTGAGTCGAGAAGTCCGACCTCAGGTAACCAAACTTTGGCCACACGTAGTCCACTGAGGAGCGACCACAGTGTTCTGCACTGCCACGGTGAAGCCACCCTGTGCAGGAGCGATCACAGTCCCGCGATTCTCCCACTTGGAGAACCCTCACAAGCCAACTCCTCCCTTGGAAGGTTGTCTGTCTCTCAGGACGCTACAAGCTACGGGGCACGTGTCCCACCCGCACTGGCCACCACAAGGTACGCCTCCTCATGGTGTCCTCCACACACTGTGCTCAGGAAGGAGTATCATACTTCTACACCCGACAACACCCGAGCCTCAGTGCTCACAGCGACAGTAGGAGTATCATACCTCCACGTCATGCCACAAGACACCTCAACCTGTGGACAACAACCTTAGCCTCGAGACGACAGTCAAGGAGTCTTATACCTCCAAGACTCGATGCCCCTCAGCCTCAGGTATTTCGGCCCCCGACCTCAACCAGGGAGTCACGCACAACCACCCGAGAATGTCGTCACATTCCCAGGTCTCGACGACACGGTCCCACACTGTCTCGGCCTGCACATAGAAACCAGGAAAATATTTTCCAAAACAGGCCAACTATTCCTTGAAATCCATCTTCTAAATTATTTTCATATCATTTGAAAATTCTTCCAAAATCTCGGCAAAGCGACGCGTCAGGTGTCCTAGGGGACCACCGCTGACGACCTGCAATCCCATCTCAATGGGACAAAACACAGCAATCCAGAAAGCTCTCAGAAAAAGCATTTTATAAATAAACTCATTTAGGCCCTGATTCGGCATGTTGAAAATCAGGTTCGGTATGCTGAAATCTACTGATTCGGTCGACCAAGGTGATTCGACAGGCCAAATCTACCGGAGGACTAAACTGATAGAAAAACGGTATACCGAACGAAATCGGTATACCAAAATTCACTGATTCAGTATGCCGTTTTCATTTCGGTATGTCGAATTCTGTGAAACTAGAAAACGGTCCAAACCCTATCGTCGGTAATCGCCCCAACTGGACCTCCGATCGGATCCCTCAACAAGCACCAAAAATCTTGCATAAAACATGGAATGTAGACCTTCGAGTCTACTCCAAATCCCAACAAAAAAAACTAAAATCCATTCACCGTGCATCAAGATATAAAATCACAAAGGCAAGAAGATCAAAAGGACCCAAAACGCACCAACTATCATAAATGCCAATAAATTCACCATAAATACATAATAAATCATAATAAATTCTAGGAAAGTAAATTTACATAGATTCCATGCAATCCTAGCATTTTCTACCAATTTCATGCTCTTTATTACATGAGGTGGAGATACATACCTCAAAACGAGCTCCGACGATCTACGACCGACTCTCGGTAAACTCCAGCGCAACCACGGCCCCGGAAGCACTCCACAGCCTCAGGAACGCACCACCCAAGCTCCATGCATCGCCACGAGCCCTTCGCTTCGCTCCCTCAATCTCTTCCTCTCTCAGCGCGGGATGCAGGGGAAAATAGAGGAAGTCAGGTGGAAAGAGAAAGGAAAAAGGAGAAGGATGTGGAGAAGGAAGAGTGGGGGAAAGGGAAAGAAGGTGGGGAAGAGGAGAGACGCACCGTCGAGGAGGAGAGGAAAGGAAGAAGAAGGAAGGAGAAGACGGCGATAAGCGGCGAGGAGTGCGGTGTGGCTTATAAAGCCTGCGCCCGTAGTAGCTGGCTCACCTGCGCGTCTCAGCCACCGACACACCGCACGAGCAACCAACCATCCTGTCCAACCACCGGCCACAACCAATAGCCCACAAACACAGGCCCCACATTGGACCCACACCCGGGCCCCACACGCACAGTGCCACAATGCATAGATTCAAACCAAGCATAGGGACACGCAAGTAGAAGCCCGCCTACGAGGTCCAAGCCCAAAAGCATAGAACCGTACAACGGGCCTCAGAACAGTAACACCCGTCCAGGAATAAAATTCTTAAAATGTAAATAATTCCAAAATTGAATTTTACGGGTGTTACAACATGTGCTTAGTCAAAGATTAAGTATCATAAAAGGACAAAACACATTAATGTGAAATATCACTTCATCTGTACAGAAAGAAAATCAAGGTGAAGAAGATTAGCACAAAAGACAATCTGACTAATATGTTTACCAAACCAATTCTTGAGAATAAGTTTCTACATTGTTTGGTAGTTCAATCTTTACAATAAGTAGTTCCGTAATGAGTTGAAAAGTAACTCTATAATCATCAGTTACGTTGTCTACAATGAAGACAGAATATATGACATTGACAAAAGTTGCAAAGGGGAAGTCATATGGCTTAAAGGACTAGTTGAAGATCTTAGACTACAACAGGATCAGGCTATAGTGTATTGTGACAGTCTAAGTACTATATGCTTAGCCAAAGATTAAGTGTATCATAAAAGGACCATGTACATTAATGTCAAATATCACTTCATCTGTACAGAGAAGAGAATCAAGGTGAAGAAGATTAGCACAAAAGATCTAGTTGATATGTTCACCAAACTAGTTCTTGAGAGTAAGTTTTTGTATTATTTGGACTTGCTCAATGTTAACGGTTAGCAATAGCCTTAAGGTGGGGTTGGCGGTTGTAGGGATTTATTTTGAGAAGATTCAAGTCAATGTAGAGAATAGTTAAAATATACCTTGAATCTAAGGTTTATTAAGTAGCAGAACATCAAGTAGACGTTCATGTAGACGTCTACTACTTCGTCTGAAAGGAGAACACGACATCAGTACTTGAGAGGACGTCTGATCCAGACGTCTGCTACTCTTCTGGAATGAACAATGTTTGAGCGGACGTTTATTCCTGACATCTGCCACTTCTTTGGATTGAAAAGAACTTTTGCGGACGTCCGTTCTAGATGTCTACTTGTGTCACTGAAAGAGCCAATGTTTTAACGAACATCTGTGTAGGTGTTTGCTATGGCTATTTGTTTAAATATATTAACTTGTTTTAAGGTATTTTGAAATACTCATTTTGTTGTAAACATTGATGAGAAATACGTGGCAACTGTTCCTCTAGTCTCTCTCATTATCCTTATAATATTTTGAAGAATAATGAAGCTTTCTCCTTGCAATTGCATGTGGACGTAATTCTTTGTGGAGGACCACGTAAATCTTTGTCTTCTTCTTTATTGTGTGATTATTTGTTTTATATGTTTGTAGTTTCTTCTCTTTTATGTTTTCCACGTTCCTCACGCTTCCACCACAAAATTAGATTTAACTTACAAAGTTGCATTATAGTTCTCATGTGTCAAGTCCGCATCAAAATGCATTCATTATAGCAGCTTTCAATGCTAATTCAATACCTTATGATCTAAATAAAGTTCATATTTCTGATCTTGCAGGAATTATTACTACTAGAGAAGCTTTCTACAATTGCAGCAATACAAACTTATGCTGAACTACAGGACACAATTGCAGAGTTGGTGCTTCAAGAAAGGAATTTTGCTAATGGAGCTGTACAACTTTATACTGAACTGTAGAAAAAAAATTGTGACCAGGGCAACTTCAAAATGCAGAAGAAAGGGTTCAGCAGCTTCAGGATTCTGTTCAGAGGTTCCTACTACTTTTTGGATATTATATAATTGGATATGATTTCATACATGCAATTGTTTTTGTAGTCCAAAATTAATGAGTAGCCATTTAACTGATTATAGCACTTATTAAAGTTTTGTTTCCTATTATTCTCAGTCTTGAAGAAAGGTTGTAAAGCTTAGAGACTGAGAAATACCATCTTCGTTGTGGATCATTGGAAGTTCAAAAGACCGGTGATTTTCACCGTATTATTCAAAAGATTAGCTCCGTAGTTGAGGTATAGACAACTTCTGGTTAGTATAATACTTGGCTTACAACTTCTTTGGGATTTCCAGTTGCTTACTGTAACTATTAGGAAAAAAAATTTGTTCATCATATGATTACCTGTTTTATAAAGTTTACGCATACTGATAGGTCGTGTGTTTTTTATTCCCAAGGCTCAAGAGGACAAGGGTCTGCTTTGTTACTGGTTATCTAAGTCATCAATGTTATTGTTGCTCCTGCAATGCACACTGAAAGCAACTGAAGCAGCCAATAGTGACTCCCGAAGGCAGAGAAATTCAGTTTCTTTTATTGGGAAATTGTTTAGTGTAAAAAGACTACTTGCCTATGTTTGCCTTTTCCATGTCAGCTTGTTTTATTGATTTCATCGTCATTCACAAAACTTTTTATTTTATTTCCAGGGACTTCATTTTTCTACTGAGAATGCTGATCTCTCTCTCTCTCTCTCTCTCGAATAGTCGGATACTTCTTAGATCTGGTAAATTGTACCAGGCCAAAGGTGAATATCCAGCTTCAATCTTCAAGAACAACTTACAGTTTTCAGTGAGAAGATTTATGGAATGATTAGAGGCAATATAAAGGCAGAGATATACCCATTGCTTGAACAATGTGCCCAGTTATCACTAGGGTTAATAAATCATACTGTTTTATAAATTTTTTTTTTATATACTGTTATTTGCAATCTTTCTTGTATTATAATATCAGAAGATGGTATAGGCTACAGTTGTTATAGAAGCAGAGAGATGTCTACTTGTTTTAATCCCAGACCCACCAAAAAAAATGATGGGAATTGCATCTAGGATAATACGCCACTCGTAGCAAAACCATTAATTCATCATCTTTCTTATGATGCAGGGTCCAAAACCTTCTTTAGGAAGTTTGATGAAGACTCACCTACTCACTGGCAAGAAATTGTGAAGATTATGCATGACTACTTGACTACAATGAGAACTAACTAGCTTTTCAGTTCACAATTGTAATTCTAAGCCTTTGCTTATGACTTGTAAATGGTGATTGATCATACATGTATGCTGTCTTTCACTTGGTTAGAACCTTCAAGGTTAAATTCCAAATTCTTGGCAGCAATTTCTGTGATATATTGGAACTGCCTTTTGCAAACCCTAAAATCATGATTTTGATAAGCTTATTACAACCCCCAATCAAGTACTACATTACCAACGAGATCTTCTTCCCTGTTTGTCACTACATTCTTGCATCTGCTGGTCTTTCAGGTTCCACCATTCTTGGATTGCAAGATGTTCAGCTAAATATTTTCGTTCATTGATACACAGATATTCAATAGGTTTGTTTACATTCTAGTACAGATGTTACTTATGATATGTCATGTCATATAGGTATAGCTTGTATAGTAGTGAGGGGTTTGTATCTGCTACTTTTTCTGGTTTCTTGCGACGCGAAACTTGTACATTGACCAATTGTCAATTTCTGAAAGGACTATCTGAGTTAGAGTAATCGTGCACTGATGCAACAAAAGTGGTGTGGGAACTCTCATGCTAGTGAAACCCACCTCTTTGAATTTACCTAGATGTGCATTTTGTGCAGTATGCTTCTGAAGTAATGGAAGAGTTGAAACATCTCCAGCAAGCAGTTGCATTCCTACCAACAGAAAAACTACATTTTGGATTTATACTGCATGATTATTTGCCATCTTTATTTCGAACAATTAGGTCATGGATCAAAAGGAACAGAAACAATATGACAAATTAACAGAGGACTTTAGTTCTGTCAGTGCTTCCTTTCTTTTAATTCATTCTGACAATCCTTATTGGTTCTTCTTCCAAAATTATAGTCCGTTTGTCCGCTTCTTTCACCAGGAGCATCTTTTTTTTTTTTTTGCTCATCTTCATGAAATCACACAAACATCCCTTATATTTAACAGGTTTCTACTAAGAAAACTTTGACAAAGGACTCGAAATCCTGACAATCCTTCTTTCTGGTTGATGACACCAGGTAAGTCTTCTTGGTGTTTTAGAATATTATTCTTCAAGATTCAATATCTCCATGATTTTAGCTACTTTTTTGTTTGTGTAGCATACCATTCTCAGTTGATGACATCTCGTATTCAAGGACGTAGGAAACAAATGATAAATCAGATACTGAGGTTTCATCACAGTTCAGGATTTGTATCTCGTGTGCAGTGTTCAGAATGACCTTTTTTATGAAGCCTAATTCAACGCCTCGACAATCCTCAGGGATTTTTTATATCTTTCAGAAATGCTACATGATGACAGGATTTCTTTTTGTAAATTGCTAGACACCATTGCTTGTCTTGTATGAAACAAACTTTGCTGATGTTGTGAATTATTCAACATATTTCACTTGTTGAATTTGCGATATCTCTTATGAATCTAATAGTAAGATTGCAGAATTTGGTGGTATGAGAAACATTTCAAATTATCGTAGCATATTCTCATAACTGAACATCACATGTGCAATCGTATTTCCTGTATACTGAATAACTTAAAAAACCTGGTGATGATTCCTACCCACCAAGTTTAATTTTGTTGTATCACATTTATTCTTAGTCCATAGAGTTGAATTTTCATAGGTTATAAGATTTTTATAATAACCTGTTTTTGTGAGTACTTACTGTAAAGGAGAAACAAACCCATGACAGAAAGGAATAAAGGACATTGTGCTTTAACCACCTACAGCACCCAACACCTCTCCTTTATTTATACATGATCATCAGTATACAAAACAATTGAAGTAGAGTAAAATGTAGTTGAAGATTGGACCGGAGAAGTTGGAAGTGGCCTCGTGTTAAAGCCTTAAGTTCCACATCTTATAGGGATTAGAGTAATGAAGAGAAACAACTTGCACAATTAGATGTTAAGGGTTTAAACATATTATTTTGTGCTGTAAGTAAGGAACAATTCAATAGGATTTCTAATTGTGAAAATTCACATGATGCATGGCATATCTTAGAAGTCACTCATGAAGGAACTAACCAAGTTAAAGAAACTAAGATTAACATGTTAGTTCATAA
>JAMKQA010070683.1:0-13476 GCA_024699735.1 Posidonia australis | reverse complement strand
TGTATGTTATATAGATTGCATAAGTAATTAAGCTTGTTTTATTTGTTAAATAATCTCCTTGTATGCAATTTGTCATTAATCTATAAAAACCGATCTAAGTAATTAAAAAGTGTTAATTCTCTATTCACCCCCCCTCTAGAGGAGCTATCCGATCCTACAACAATTTTCCTCAATGGTGGTTCGCCAACTTTGTGCGCCTTGTTGGTGTGCTAGGAATATGCGCCATCTTGGTGCACTCTGTTCAGAACGCCAGCCTGCTTTCGTTTTCTGCTGCATCTCCTCTTTTGTTTCTATATTATTTCATATTCCCCAACAAAATCCACCGTCTCTCCTACTGCAAATACCATTCTCAAGCCCTCAAACATCCTTTAGGCTTTTATTTTGCCCTCCCAGTGCTAGTTACGCTCTTTCTCGGCTTGCAATGGTATGTGATCTTGCCCGATTTCTTTGATGTGACAAAGGAAAAAATTCTCTTTGAGAGGGATCTTTATATTTACACAGGTTCACATACTACTCCTTTCATTTGATCTTTGTGGCTTATATTCTTTCTTATCTTGCAAAGGAAGAAGACTGCATGTACCGATTTTCATCATGCTTCAGTTTCTTGCAATGGGAAGAAGCTATATGCTTTGATTTCTATCATTTTTTAGATTTACTGCATATTTTTTCATATTTTACAAAAGGGGAGTACTGTTTTTACATCATTTTTCAGATTTGTGAACTTGTTTGATCCTCTCCACCGTGAGAAATCATTTGGCCATATTACTTTCTATTTTGCCCAAACTTGATTTTTACATTATTCCCACTATGTTTTGATTTAACAACTATCTTCATAATTTCCATACAGGGGTATTTGACCATGGTGACAACAAAACACTACTCTGATGTTCTACAAACATGGATTGGTGCATTAACTATTGAGGATCGTGAGCAACTATGGTTTTGGGGCATATCCTCTTCGTTGTTGAACATTGCCAAGGTGGAGGTGAACTAGCACTTGTTATGCGTTGCAGCTAGATTCTGGAAACCCGTTTTCCATGTATTCTGCTTTGGGCAGACGGAACTTACTCTTACCTTGGAGGAGGTTTGATGGATTTGCGGCCTATCGTCATACATTTCACCACCCATTTTAACGCGCTGTGACAGTTATCTTTTGTTCTGAGCCAGCTGACGGGCTTACCCCGAAGTGCTTGTAAGGAAAGCCTCATCTGCATGGATGGGTCGACTCCTATGCTGCTCCTCGATTATTTCTACAAGATTACCAATAACCGGGCATCAGTGGGTGACTTGTGGTTTTGTGGATTTGTAGTGTGCTTCCTTGGAGAGCTCATCTTCAGTCACGCCCGGATGAAAGTTGCCATTGAGATCGCAGAGGTAGCGTTAGCCGTGATCACCCATCAAATCGATCTTGCCCCCATTCTTCTCGTAGAGACATATGTTGGCTTGGTTCAAGCATTGAAGCGTTCCTGGTATTTCCATGGTTGCGGCACCTTGGTGCAAGTAAGCTAACATTGTTATTCTAGTGATTTACTATGGTTATCCAACTGTGCTCTGCTTTTTCTAACAGACTTGGCTTGCTACTCACATGGGGGTGGAAGTTTTGCGCCCTCAACATTCCGTCTTTGACTCCTACAGGCACACCAATCATTCATGCACTCTTCCTGGCATCCACGAACTATGCGAGAAACTACGGAATCTTACCGATGATACTGTAGTCTAGTGCATTCTGTTCACAGCTGCGAAACCCTTCATTGTCTTCTTTAACAGCAATGACATGTGACTAGTTATCCTTCTAGGGCTTATGGGTGGTGTGGAATACCATCTTGTCTGTGTTTTGCGCCAATTTGGCTTTTGCCAAGATTCGATTAAGCAGAGCCCCATGCCTAACTACTTCAAAGGGTACGCACTTGGCTCCAATGTGACAACCTCTGAGTTGGCTCACTTGATGCGTTGTAGCATTGAATCTTCTAGTCTTGCCATTACTGAAAGTTCAGGTTGCATGGCGGAATACGAGGTTGAAATTCAAGAAACTTGGCCTATAAGTGAGATTCCTCCTGGTGGCACTTCATCAGCAGGAGCTGGTAGCTCAAAAAGGGCAAGAATTAACTGATAATGATTGAAGGATACACTGCTATGAATTTTCCTTGTATTCTATATTAAGTGAGCAATTTTTGGTACAATTGATGAGCTGTAATAAAGGGACAGACTTGCTTTACAATGTATCAATCCTGAACCTGATTTGGCTTGTCTTGACAATGAATTCAAACTATGCTCTTTGCAACATGTAGTTTGTGTTGGCTTGCATGCTCCTAACAGTAGCACTATCCCAGTGACCTTCTTGACTTAGAAAGGCGGCTGGCATGTCCCTTGTCAAAGATCTATTTCCAGCCAAAGAGCAGCTAACATACCCCTAGTCGATGCTCCCTTTTTGCCATCATTCTGACACAAAAGGCAGCTGGCATGCCCCTGGTTGGAACATGGGTAAATGCCTTACAAAGTGATGCAAAATGCAAAGGTGGTGCAATCAAAAATGTTGAATATCAAATGACTTATGCAAGATTGAATGAGAAATTTATACATGGTGTGTAAAAGATATTGGTGCCCTCAGCGCAAAGGAAGCCTTTATTGCCTGCTACAAGGAACTGGAATGTCCTCAACTCAGGTGATGCTACCTAGATCTCTAGGTTTATTAGTGGCTCTCACCAGATCACATAGGCTTTTGGGATAAAACGGGCTCCATTCCAAACTACTAGGGCCCTATAACTGCTTTTTCAATAATTCACTTTTTTTTACTCCCTCAAAGACATGCTGACTTACACTCCCTACTTTGAGGTAATGAACACCTAGACTAGGAGGTGGCTCTCTTCTTTCCAATTTTAACTTAAGGGGTGGTTAGTCCCTTTGTAAATGCGGGCTTAGTAGGTTTATGTTCCAACTCCTCTCCAAGATGAGTTATAGGGACAGAGTTGTCCCCTATGCCTCTTTCATTAGAGCTGACTTCTATCTTCATCTTCTATCTTCTCATTTCTTTTGTGCTCTGATGTCTATGTTTTCTTTTCTTGCTCGCATTCTCACTCTCATCCTAACATTTTATCTCCCTCTTGAAGTATAGGACCCTTGGGAATTTGTACATTTCGTCCAATTCCTCGAGGTTAGTTACTCCCTCACTTCCTAGGTCATACAGCAAGTAACATATGAAGAGGATCAAAACTCTTCCTAAGCAGGTTGGCTTCCTATTTTCTTCATCGGGCAATGACTATGCTAGTGTTTCCTATTATGCTTACAATGCAAAAGAAAAGAAAGTACAATGCATATGATACAACATGCGTGATGTGTGGATGCAATAACCTGAAACACAAAATTGCTGAAGCAAAAAAACATAGAGATGCATGAACCGTAACATTATGCTTTGCAAGGGCCGGGAGAGGCTGAAGATCACTAGTAGTACTTTTTCAGGTAGGAAGCGTTGACAGGCTCTGACTGCTCTCTACGATCCATATCTTTAAGAATGACTGCGCCTCCGGACAGGGCTTCTTTCACAATGAATGGTCCATGCCAATTGGGCCTGAACTTCCCTCGAGCATTAGGGAGGTGAATGGCACGCAAAACCAAGTCACATGGCACAAAATTTCTAAGTCGAACTTTCTTTTGATATGCTCGAGCCATTCGCTTTTGGTAGCATTGGGCATGGTGTAGGCTTGTAATCTGTGTTCGTCAATCAGGTCTAGCTGCACACGACGGTCTTGGATCCATTCTGCCTCATCTAGTTCAGCTTCTTTCAAAATTCTTAGTGACGGGATTTCCACTTCGAAGGGGAGGACTGCTTCCATGCCATAGACAAGCGAATAGGGCGTTGCTCCTGTTGATGTTTGAACTGATGTCTTGTAAGCCCATAGTGCATAGGGGAGCTTCTCATGCCAGTCCTTGTGAGTCTCAACCATCTTTTTCAAAATCTTGATTAGGTTTTTATTAACTGATTCGATGGCACCATTCATTTGTGGTCGATAAGGAGAAGATCTGTGGTGTTTGATTTTGTAACTCTAAAGGTAGTCCTCAATTCTCCTTGCTACAAAATTCATTCCATTATCTGATATGATTGCATGTGGAACTCCATATCTGGCAATGATATTATTCTTAATGAACTTTTCTGTAGCTGCTACTGTAACTATTTTATATGATGCTGCCTCAACCCACTTTGTAAAGTAATCGATGGCCACGAGAATATACCGATGCCCATTAGATGTAGTTGGATGTATGGCCCCGATAACATCAATTCCCTAAGTGGAAAAAGGCCAAGGTGATGACATGCCATGCAGCTGTTGTGGGGGAGCATGTATGAAGTTACCGTGTACCTAGCAATTGTGGCATTTCAGCACAAATCGGCAACAATCTGTTTCCATAGTGGACCAAAAATAACCCTACAACATGATTTTCTTGGCTAAGAGCACTCCATTCATGTGTGGACCACATGTGCCTGCATGAACCTTTAACATCAATATATCTGCCTCTTTCTTGTCTACGCATCTAAGAAGCATTTGGTTATAGGATTTTCTATTAAGATGCCCTGCTTTAAGTATATATTTAGATGCCAATTGTATCAAGGTCTTCTTATCTGTTGAGGAGATGTCGGATGGGAAGTCACTGGACTCCAGGAAAACTTTGATATCATGATACCAGGGTAATTTGGCTATCAGTTCTGCTTCTTGGATGTGCATGTAATGTGCAAGCCGCTCTACGCAAGTCACCGAGATATCTACTGCCTGGGCCTCTGGTAGCAATAACCATGATGCCAAGGTTGCTAATGCATCTTCATACACGTTATTGGTTTGCTTCATGAAAGAGAATTTGACCTACTCGAATTCATCAACAAGCTTTAGCAGGCGTTCATGATATAACACAAGCTTCTGTTCTTTGGTATTCCAATCACCATTGATATGTGAAATAACCATCATTGCATCCTCATATACTCGAAGCTCTTGAACACCTTGTTCTAATGCCACCTGTAGTCCCAGGATGCATGCCTCGTATTCAGATTCATTGTTGGTGTATTCAAATGTCAGTTTCCTCGCAAAAGGAATTAGTTGTCACTGTGCCATTGCCCAATGCCTCTTCTCCTTTTATTGACTACGCCATCAAAGTATATACACCATTGGTGCTCATTCTGAGGATTTTCTAACTCTACATCACCCATTGCAACTAGGATGTCTTCAACTAGAAATTGTGTTTGCAGAGGTTGATACTCTGGCAAAGGCAAGTTGGCCAAATGATCCACCATCACCTGTTCTTTCATCGACTTTTTGGTCACAAAGGTAATGTCGTACTGCGACAACATAACCTGCCACTTGACACATCTGCTTACTAAGGCTGGCTTCTAGAACAAGTACTTGATAGGATCGTGGCGACAAAATAGCAGGACTGGATATGCCATCATGTAGTACTTGAGGCTCTAAGTGGCCCACACCAAGGATAAGCAAATTTTTCTATGGTGCTGTATTTGGCTTTGTAGTCATTGAACTTCTTGCAGAGGTAGTAGATGGCCCTCTCCTTACGCCTTGATTCGTCATGCTAACCCAGGACAGTGCCCATGGAATGCTGTGTAGTTGAGAGATATAATAATAGGGACCGTCCTGGTGTGGGAGGAATTAAGACTGGAGGTTTTGCTAGAAGCTATTTGATCTTGTCGAAGGCCGCCTGGCATTCATCATTCCAGTGAGTTTACACATTTTTCCTCAAAAGCCTGAATATTGGCTCGCATATGGGTTTGAGTTGTGCTATGAACCGACTGATATACTGTAATCTCCCCAATAATCTGTGGACTTCTTTTTCAGTGGTAGGGTGAGGCATGTCAATAATGGCTCTAGCTTTGCAAGGATCCACCTCTATTCCTCTCTAGCTGATAATGTAACCAAGGAGCTTTCTAGAGGACACCTCGAATACACATTTGTTGGGTTAAGGCAAAGCTTATACTTCCTCAGGCGGTCAAACAACTTTCTTAGGCACAAGAGATGATCTTCGGGCTCTTTAGACTTGGCAATCATGTCATCCACGTACACTTCAACTTCTCGATGCATGAGATCGGGGAATAACGCTGTCATGGCCCTCTAATATGTTGTGCCTGCATTCTTCAGCCCAAATGACATGATCCTGTAGCAGAAAACTCCCCAAGGGGTGATGAATGATGTCTTCTCCATGTCTTCTTCTACCATTCTAATCTGGTTGTATCCTGAAAATCCGTTCATAAATGATAACAATTTATGCCCACTATATTGTCAACCAGAATATCAATGTGGGGAAGTGGGAAGTCATCCTTGGGGCTCACTTTGTTGAGATCTCGTTAGTCTATGCACATGCGAATCTGTCAGTCTTTCTTTGGCACTGGCACCACATTTGCAAGCCACTCAGGATATAGGACGACCTTAAGGAAGTTGACTTTATGTTGTTTCATGATTTCCTCCTTGAGTTTCAACAGCTATTGAGGTCACCATCTATGAAGTTTTTGCTTGACTGGCTTTGAATTTGGTTTTAGTGGTAATGTGTGTACCACCACCTCTATGTCTAGGCCAACCATGTCAATGTAGCTCCATACAAAGACATCTACATATTCTTTTAAGAAAGCTATAAATTCTGCCTTTGCTTGTGGTGATAATTTGGCACTGATGAGTGTTTCTTTTACATCTTTTACCGTGCCGATGTTGACAAACTCTGTCTCTTCCTCCACATCTAAATTAGGCCCCTTTGGGTCATTGTCATGAGGTTGAAATTGCGAGGGCGCACTTTCATCATTCTCAGCATTAGTACCATTTGCCTCGATAACATCATCTTCCCCTCCATATGCAATGAGCTCAAGTAGGATTTCATGCTCAAAGGTTGAATCTATAATATCAATCGAGAGGATTTCTTCTAACTTTGTCCCTTGATGGCGCTTCATGATAGTCATCGTGATTTTTGTATTCTTGTAGCTGCACTGTGCGACCTCTTCTTCAACATGCCTGTTTTGGCCAACTGAGGATTCTAGGCTTCCTACTTCTAGGGCTGGTGAATTTCTATTTACATTTTTCGATTTTTTTGGGATTTTCTTGTTTTTTTTGTGTTTTCGAGGTTTTCTGATTTTTGTGTATTCTCTGTAATATTTACAAAAGGTGTTGTATGCTGGCGGCTATCCTACTACTGATTAATAAGATTGCTGCCGCCTGTTCTACTCCTTAAGCCTAGATCAGGGTCTTTTTTTGTGCTCCTCACCCCTAAGGTGAGGCTTAAGTTTCCAGTATCGGCTAGACCCACCTCCCGGTTGACAGGAGATTAACTCCATTGGTCTAGCACACTCTTTTTCTGACTGAAGGACCATGATCGAAACTTGGTCCTGTGGTTGTACTGGTGATTGTGATTGAGATAGTGAAACGACTTCCTTTCCTTTACTGACTCTATTGTGCTCAGCTAGGTCTTCCGTGAGCACTTCCAACTATTCCTGGAACAAAATATCCAAGTCCTCAACTGTGTCATCTGTCAGATAGTTCTCTAAGTCTACCTTCTGAACTGAATCTTGTACTGCTGTTGCCTGAGACCTTGCTGACTATTCTGACTCTGACAACACTGTACAATTCTGGAACTGCTGACAAATCTACTCAATACACTACTCTGACTGATCATTCTCTAGATAAGACTCATCTGGACAAATCAAAACTGCTGGTGACTGTGACACTGAGACTATGAAGGGACTTTGGTTCGGATCCAAGATGCCTGCACTAGTGAAGTTAGTCAAATCGTAGGGAATAATCATCCTTAGAGACTTACAAGAGCGCAGGAATCTCTTCCACTAGAACTGATGCTCGTATCCTAATCCTTCACGCTCTTTCCACTCCTCTACCTTGATTGGCTCGACAATTCCTTGGCTGTATCACCCAAGGGGGGTTCCTTTCTCATATCTCCACTTGCGACACAAGTTATCGACCATTAAATAGGGGTTATTGCGAACGGCCAGATGGCTGACATGCTCGAGAGAAGGAATGAAATTAATTGGCTCAAACCGATTGACACAGTACAGAATATTAGAGGGTTTGGGATTGAACTGGACAGTTTGTGGAGCTACAGTAGAGACGGCCTCAGCCTTCTCCAGATCTTCTACCATGACAACAACAACGTTATCGGCCCAGCAGAACTTGATCATGCGATGGAGAGATGAGGGAATGACCAGATGCTTGTGAAGCTAAGGGCGTCCAAGAAATAGATTAAAAGAGGGTTCGATGTCAACAACGTAGAATTCTACATCGAAGCAGGCTAGACCGATGAACAAAGGAATGACCATGATCTTGAGTGCATCATGGTGCGTATTATAGAAGACTGTCATCCCTTTTATGGCTGGTATTATGTCTTCGGACTTGAATCTGATAGCACTTGTCGTACGCAAAGGGCAGACATTTAAACCTGCTCCGTTGTCTACCAACGTGAGAGGGATGCGAAAGCTTCGATATTGCACGGTGATGATCAAGGGGGAATTATGATTGGTTCTTGATGGTGGCAATTCCTGGCTTGAAAAGGAGATCACTTGTGGAGCCGCTATCATACCCACCATAGTTTCAAGGGTGGCTGGCTCATTGTTTGGGGACACATGGGCAACTTGGAAGACTCTAAGGAAGGCTTCCCTGTGCATGACTGAGGTGTGGATTAGGTCCTAGATAGAAATGTCAGCTTTGACTTTCTTAACCTAAGCAGTTATGTCAACTGAAGGTTGGTCCTTTTTGGTGGGAACTGGTGGAGCTGCTCGTGGTGCAGGTAGTTGTGAGGGCTGAACTTGTAACTAGATAAGAACTAGTGCTACGGGTGCTGGAGGTCTAGATGGTTGAGCTTCTGACTGGACGAGGTTTGGTGTTGGAGGACTAGGTCTGGGTGCTGGGGGTCTGTACACCCTACCCGATCGTGTTACCTCTGCACACATTTGTGTGGCATAACTGTATGGAACATGATGCATGACATGAGTGAGGGTGACTACCATCGATGGACGGGCTACTAGTTGCATTGGTATGGCTAGCGAATACGAAACTTGATGGTTCTGGGGTACTGGTGATTGGAAAGGTCCGGATTGTGGCCAAGCTAGGAGACAAACTAATGTAGGTTGCTGGGGGTTATACGATAGGCAGTGCCATAGTGTACTCCAGCTCAGTAATAGGACGAATCATGCTAATTGACTCCTTGGAACCACCGAGGAAGGATCAATACAACTAACATGGAAACGGAGATGATACATCATGAATAAGATCGGTGGGACAAATAGGGGAATGAAATGGAAATGGTTTTGAAAAGAAAAGCTTAAAGAGATTTGGAAATGAAACACTAATAATGTGTTAAAAAACCACGGGGGTTGGTGTCGACAACATGGTAGGAGTATGGGGCTCCAATGAAACCAGTTGCCAAATATGATTGTGGTTGTCGAGCTTGAGACGGTGTAGGCTAAGCCTGGGTCGTTGTACCTAGTTGTTTGGGTCACCGAGCTCGTGACAGTGTAGGCTGAGCCTAGGCTATTGAACCTAGTTGTTCGGGTCATCGACGATGTAGGCTGAGCCTAGGACATTGTACGTAGTTGTTCGGGTCACCGATGGGGCATCAGATAAAGACGTATCCCTGTGCATATATGAAAGAAATTAAGGCCAGTTGGTTAGGGTGGTGGCATCCCGCATGGGGAATTTCACCCTAGCAGTGCAGGAAGGTAGGGGAAAGGACGTCCTCGCCTACTACTTGTGTGCCTGGTTACCCCCGATCAAGGTAACATCAGTAAAGGAAAAAGTGGAAATGAATAAGAAAAGAATGTGATTTGAGAAATGAAAAGAAATGTGGCTTGACCAGGATTGGACTCATGAATGGTCCTAAAATCCTGGAATGAAATAATGATGATGTTTTAACCAGTTACTAGCTAGTATTTATGATTTTGGTTTTGAGCCTGAGAGGCATTGTGTTTTAGGCTAGATCTAGTCAGAAATATGAATTTTAAAAGTGTGATTTTGGGAGGAAATCCCAAGGATTGAAAAAGGCATGTTTTGGAAAACGATTTCCAAATGTTTTAAAAGAAAATGCAAAATATGAGTTTCTGAAAAAGAATGTGATTTGGAATAAATTTCCAAATCTTTTGAAAGGAAAAGAAAGATGGATCTTGAAAAGAGTATGGATTTGGGCTCAAGCTCCCATGTGATTTAAATGAAAAGAAAAGGGTGTTTTAAAACTGGATTTTCAAAAGAAAACCAACTTTGAAAATTAAAAGGCTGAGTTTTTATTGGTTTTACAGAGATTTCGTGGTTTTGTGTGTTTGGGGTGTGTACTGGGTGACTTAGATGTCACTCACGCGTGCTTGTTTGGTTTTCAGGTGCAGTCGAGTTCTGGTACCGGAGTCGGAGTTTCTAGCAACACATTGTTTCCTAGAGGTAAGCCTTAGTTACAGTTATTTAATTTTACTGTAATTAGTGTAATTTTGCTTATGATACTGTGATTTAGTAGCGTGCCCGGGATCAGGGCGTTACATTCATACACCCAGGCTCAGCCTACATTGTCTCAAAACTCAGTAACCATGGTCGTATCTGATAATTGGTTCCATACCAATTTGTTGACACCAATCCCTCATGGTTCCACACCGGCAACCACTGTCGTATTTGACAAATGGTTTCATTGGAGTCTCATACTTCTATTACATTGCCGACACTAACCCTTTGTGGCTTTAGAACACATTATCATTTTTTTTAAAAGCCATTACTCATTCTCTTTTCATTGTAGGAAGTCACTTCCATGCAACTCTAACCCTTCATTTGGGTCCAAAGCTCAAAACCATATAAAACTAGGCATTCATATTCATTATTGGGTCTCATGCCCAAAAATCACATCAAGCCAAGTATTTATCAATTTTTTTCATTTTTGGGGCCTAGAGCACAAAACCAAATTCAATTTTCTTTGTTTGAATTCCATAGTCCTCCACGTCATCTACATGGGGAAAACCTCATTAGTACATGCCCGTTATCCATTTAAAACCATCTGTTTTCATTTTACATACACATTTATTCCTATGGGCCAGGGGTATGGTTCAGCAAACCAGACCAGATCAGTATACCAAACTGGGCATCAGACACCTAGAACGGTCGACCGAAACTAAGATTTAGTCATCCTAGAGTTCCTACTTCGGGTGACTGAAATACCTTTGGTCGACTGAAATCTCCTAAAACAGAAGATTGGATATTTTTCAACTACCGAATTCAGGTTTCTGGTCGAGTGCTGACAGTAAAATGGTATGCCAAACCCAAATCGGCATACCAAAATGCCCATTTCTAGAACACCTCCCCTAAGCCCTAGCCATCTGTTTGTCGGAATTGGGACCTCTGGCGGACCTACTTCCGATCAACCACAAATCACACTAAAATGACCAAATGTAGGACTCTAAGTGCTCTACTATTTGGGACAAATATCATTAAAATCTATTAAGCATGCATCTCAAAATAAAATCTCAAAGGCATGGAGCTCATTTCACAATACTGTAGCATACATTCCATTTTCTACCAAAAACTCTTGAAAATCATACAACCTAGCGTGATCTCTACACATTCAAGTCATTCACATCATTTCCATCATTCTCATTATTTTTCCATGATTTATCATGCATTTTTCCTTATTTGCACATATGAAAGCCATTAAGCACTAGTAACAGAACAAGAGAGAAAGGAAGGGGTCGCGTACCTCCTTTGATGAGCCCACGCAAGTCCGGCGAGCTCTCCCCCTCCTCACGACACACTTTCGACCCTCGACGCACCCAACTCTTCGACGCAACACCTCTAGCCACACTCCCTCTCTCTAGTTCCGCTCACCCTCAGCTCCTCACCTTTGGCCCTTCTTATGCCTCTTTGCCTTTGCCACCACCGCAAATCTTGTCGATCATCGCCCCACCCCAAAGGTGACAGAGAGGATGGGTCGTGTACGGACAAACTGTGGAGGCACGAGTCGCACAGGAAGAAAGGAAAGGGGAAGAAGATGGGCCTAGGGTCTAAGGAGCACTATGCTCTAGTTGACTAGGGTCCAACCTAGTCCCACACACTAAGGCACAACACCATAGCCACACAACCAGAAACTAATATTCAACTGCACACAGAGAGAGGCACACAACAACACTAGAATATCAAATTATCCATTTATAAATCATATTCAAATATCACAATAAATTCCATGGTTTACACAAAAATGGATAATCAAGCTCAGATGTTACATCCTACCCTCCTTATAAGAATTTCGTCCCCGAAATTCATCTCTGGTAAAACAAGTAAGGGTATTGTCTCTAGATGTCCATCTCGTGCTCCCAGGTTGCCTCCTCTATACCATGACTTTGCCACTGAATCAACACCAATGGAATCACCTTGTTCCTGAATACTTGCTTTTTCCTGTCCAATATCTGGACTGCACTCTCCATCATAGATATGTCCCCTTACAGCTCCACTGGCTGCATAGGTATCACTTGGGATGCATCAGCTAAGCATTTTTTCAATATGGACACATGAAAGGTGTTGTGTACACTGGCCAACTCCGGAAGCAAATCTAGTCTGTATGCAACTTCACCAACTCTCTTGGTAATTTGATACGGTTCGATATATCTGGGACTTAGCTTGCTTCTCTTCTCGAACTACATTACTCCTTTTGTTGGTGACACCTTCAAGAAAACGAAGTCTCTCACCTCAAATTCCAATGGTCTCTGCCTCCTATCTGCATAACTCTTCTACCGACTCTAGGTAGACAATACCCTCTTCCTAATCCGATCCACCTTGCCCTCGTACTTGTAGACACCACGATTTTGAGGTGACTCATAGATGAGCTTTCCAGATGTTGCTTTGGATGTGGCTAACCCTTGAACCAATCCTAAACCCATAGCAAGCCCGCAATCCAATTAGAAATCCAGATAAGTAGGGGCAAGCACCTACCTAGCACATTTACCTAGCACACCTAGCTAGCACACCTACCTAGCACACCTAGCTAGCACATCAACCAGGTGCACATACCCGACGCACATACCAGGCGCCCAGCCATTTCTCAGGCTGCTGGCTGCTGGCTGCTGGCTTTCCACCTCCCATGGTTGTTACCTCTACCAGCGAATATGCCATGGAATCTTCCAGGCTTTTCGTGTACGAGGCTCCTTATTGTCCTAGGAGTTACCCATGAAGAATTCCTATATATAGACCCCATAGGCAACCATTTGAAGGGGCTGAATCATCTTGAAAGATAGAGTCATATAGCTGCACTAGCCTTCTCCAGAATTCTGCAACCATCCACTTGAGCACTCAAGTTTTCTCTTGCATCCAGAGGTATTCTCAGCTCTTCCAAAGCATCAAGGAGCTTATTATCTTGGGTTTTTCTTTTCTTTCTGGAAGGAACATCCATCTCGGACAAGGTAGGCCCTTCACCTTTCATTTAATCTTTTGTTCTTTTGCAATGGAATAGCATGATAGAAGCTCCATATAAGGT
>JAMKQA010070681.1:0-11071 GCA_024699735.1 Posidonia australis | reverse complement strand
CCTTTTCACTTAATTAGGGTTTTGAATTTGATTAATTAGGCCTTTTATTGAATTTTAAGTTGATTTAATTGGGTTTTAAATGGATTAGGGTTTTTATTAGATTTTAAATGGATTTGATCAGATTTTATTTAATTAGGGTTTTTATTAGGGTTATATGGGATTTTGGGTGGATTTTAATTGGATTAAGTGGGCTTATTGGGTCAGGTGGGCTAGTGTGGGTCTGATTGGGACCTGTATGGGCTAGGATGTTGGTGGTTGCCACCAGAGCATCAACCGGAGGAGCCTGCTGCCAAGTGACTTCGAAATTGGGGTGTCTACAGTAAGTTCAGATGAAGGCAGTAGTGCATAAGATTACGACATGCCAAAGGTTGGATGCAACAAACAAGATGGATATCATTTAGATAGAAGCCATTGTTGAATTAGAAGCTTACAATATGGAGGGTGAGAATGAAGCTCTAAGTGAATGAGGTCTTGTTAGGGAGGAAAGAGCCAATGATATGCAGCAGTGGTTTACTATTCTGTGTAGTTCAAGAAGAACATTTTGATTATGTGGGAAATGGTTTTTGATGCTGCTGGTGTTTGAATCCTATCTTATTTTCTCTTCCCTTTGAGTTTCTTTTGTAATGTTTAGACCAGCTATGCTAGCATTATTAGCAAACTTTTGGATTAATGCTTAAATTACTTTGTAATTTGTGTTGCTTGATGGACTTTCAAAGTCAAGCAATATTAATGAAATCTAATGCTATTATAAAAAAAAGAAAAGAAAAGAAGAAAGTGGCCATAAGTGATGCCAAACACACACTTAAGATTGAAACATTATAATGTAAGTTGCAGGTGCCTTAAACAAATTACTTTACAACTGTTGGATTTCACCAATGGTGTAGATTACACTAGAAAATCCTAATATCGCTTTTGTAAGTCTTTCACTATTTCTCACTCTCATGCATTGCCAACCACCTCCCAACCCCTCTTCCTCCTCCTCCCTCCACTATTGTTGTGTCCCCATCTTCCTTGTGACCTCTTCATCTTTCTCCTCCCTGGCAACCTCCTTTCCTCCCACCACCGTTGCCATTGCCTCCCCATGCAGTGTCTCCTCCTCTTTTTCTTTTTGCCTCCTGCTCCTCCTCTTCCTTCAGTTGTTGTCATCAACTATCAGTCTCTTCCAAGTACTACATGGCTCCTCCATTGTTGTTGTCATGGCCATGCCCCTACCTCCCTACTCCTCTTCCGTCTGTCATTGCCTCTTCAATTTTGTCGACCATCCATGTGTTGACTAAGTTAGCTTCATCTCAATTTTGATGATAATAAAATATATTTGTGAACAAACTTTTCTTAATAGGTCAAAGAAGAGTTCTTATAAACCTTGGAAAAAATGAAGACAAAATGAATAGGAGTTTACGTGGCAATTTGAGTCGACTTAAGTTGAATCATTTAAAGATAAAAGATCAAGTTCTTATTGTAAATGCATGTTAGTGTATTCTAGGAACTTATAATAATCTCCCTAATACTCCCATAATGCCTAAGGAAAATAACCAAAGTCTCAAACCAAATCATTCATTGATTACATTTCTTTATAGGGCTCTTGAGGCATTTCGGCATACCAAATTGATTTCGGTATACTGAAATCTAAGCTTATAGTGGTTTAAAACCAAAAACTAATTCAACATACCATATTTATTTTAGCATACCAAATTGATTGATCATTGTAAACAACTGTAAGTCATTTAGTCTACCGAATGTATTTCGGTCTTTCGAATGGCTAGCCATTGAACCTCTTTTTATGGTTATTAGACCAATGTTCAACACCACTCTATGGTCTATAAATGTCACACCCCAAATTTCCCGTAACAATTTAAGAAAATTAAATTACAGGAAAATAAAAGCTAAACAAAAAATATCAAACTACCAGTAACCTGTGTGTGTAGCTACGAGGCTCTGATCTATATGCACTATGCTAAACCTTTAGCGTGCTTGCACTTGTAACCCAAAAACACGAGGAAAATGCATGAGTGAAAGAATTCACCCAGCATGCACCCCACGAAAAACGACAGGAAAATGAAACCATAATTAATTTCTTTTAAATTCATTTTGTAGACCATTTTTTTATAAAATCTTACAAACCAGGCCCACATCGGCCAAAACCACAATTGGGGCTTTACTAGCCCAAAACCACAAGCAAAGACCCTCAATGGCCAAAACCACACACAGTGAGTCGGGAAGCCCGACGCTAGGCAACTAAACTCGGGCCACAAATAGTCTATCGAGGAGCGACCATGACATTTTGCACTGCCACAGTGTGCCACCCTGTGCAGGAGCCAACCACCGTCCCACGATTATCTCACCTGGAGAACTCTCACAAAGCCAACCCCTCCATAGGAAGGTTGTCTTGTCTCTCAGGACGCTACCAGCTACGGGACACATGTCCCACTTGCACGTGCCTCCTCACGGCGTCCTCCACACTGTGCTCAAGGGGGAGTGTCATACCTCCACACCTGACGACACCCGAGCCTCAGCGCTCACAGCGACAGTAGGAGTATCATACCTCCCCGTCATGCCACAAGACACCGTGACCCGTGGACCACAACCCTAGCCTCGGGACGACCCTCAAGGAGTCTCATACCACCAAGACTCGACAACCCTCAACCTCAGGTATCTCGGCCCCTGACCTTAACTAAGGAGTGCCACCCGACTACCCAAGAATGTCGTCACATTCCCTAGTCCCGACGATGCGGTCCCACACTGTCTCGACCGACACACAGGAAACCAGGAAAATCATTTTCCAAAACGAGCCAACCATTTCTTTGAAACCATTTTTAAAATCAGTTGTATCTTTGAAAGCTCTTCTAAAACAACGGCAAAATAGCGCATCAGGTGTCACAAGGCACCACCATTGACGACCCACAATCCCATCTCAAAGAGACGATACTGAAAATAGGCTTGGCATGCTGAAAATCCTCAAAAAATCACATTTTTGTAAAAGCATTTGGGCCCTGATTCGACATGCTGAAAATAGGCTTGGCATGTTGAAAATCCCTGGTTTGGTAGATCGATTTGGATTGGTCAATCGAATCAGGTCAATGGTCAACACTTAGGCCAAAATCGGTATACCGAAGATGGTTCGCTCGACCAGAATCCACTGATTTGGTCGATCGACCAAAATCAAGTGACAAAACTTCAACCAGAGGAACAAAACTAACAGAAAAATGACATATTGAAATGGTTCGGTATGTCGATTTTTGCGAAAACCAGAAAACAATCATACTCAACGTCCAAAATCGCCCAAAGTGGGACGTCCGATTGGACCCCCCAAACAAACACCAAAAATCTGACATAAAACTTAAGATGTAGACCCTTGAGTGTGTTCCAAATCTCAACAAACAAAACCAAAATCCATTCACCATGCATCAAGATATAAATTCGCAAAGGTAGGATGGTCAAAATGACCCAAAACTCAACCACTACATTTACCCCTCATAAATACCTCCATAAATACTCATAAAATCACAATAAATTCTAAAAACATAAATTTACCTAGATTACATGCATTCATATTAATTTCTACTATTTTCATGCTTTTTATACATGGGTTGGAGGTGCGTACCTGCAAAATGCGATCCGACGACCCTACTCTGGTATTCGGCAAACTCCAGCGACACCACGCATCTACGGCCTCTCCACGACCTCAGGGACGCCACTCTGGAGCTCCACGCACCACCGCATGCCGTCGTACACCTTCATTGACCCTTGAGCACACTGAACAAGGAAGTAGATGCAGGGAGGACAGAAAACCAGGGGGAGAGTGAGAGAGACTGGAAAGAGGGGGTGAGTGGAGGGAGAGAGAAGGAGAGAAGCGATGAAGTGATGAAGCGAAGGAGGAGGTGGATTGACATGCTCAGTGAGGAGGAAGGAATGCACGTTGAGAAAAGGAAGGCTCGGGTCGTGCATGGCGGAGAACCCTGACTTAAAAAGCCATGCAGAGAGAGTAGGTGGCCATGTGCATGAAACCAGTCAGCCATGCACACACCAACACTCCCTCAGCTGCCAGCCTTGCCAACAATCGTATGGACCCAACAACCCACCATGACCAAGAGACCAACTGCAAGCCTCACCAACCGGCCCACTACGTGGGCCCCACACGGATCCACACCCAAGACCACAACATGGGCCCCACATGGATCCACACCCGAGCCCACAAGCACAATGCCATAATGCATATGGGCACGCAATCAGAAGCTTGCCTGCGAGGCCCAAGCCCAAAATCACAGAACTACTCAAACGGGCCTCGGAAATAGTTACACTCGTCCAAGAATAAATTCATTAAAATGTAAATATTTACAAAATGAATTTTACAGGGGTTACATCCTAACCCCCTAAAAGAAGATTTCACCCCCGAAATTACTAAGCGAAAAGATACGGGTACTAGGCTAGGATGACTTCCTCATGTTCCCACGTGGCCTCCTCGACTCCATTATGCCACTGTCGCACAAAAACCAACAAAATCACCTTGTTCGGCAACACCTGCTCCTTGCCGTTAACAATCTAGATGACATTCTTCACAAAGGACAAATCTTCCTGGAGCCCTTCTAGCTGAACTGGGATTACATGAGATGCATTAGCCAGGCACTTCCTTAGCATGGAGACATGGAACACGTCGTGCACAGATGTCATCTCTGGTGGTAGATCCAACTGATAAGCAACCTCACTGATCCCATGAGTAATCTGGTTCGGGTCAATATAGCGAGGACTCAGCTTGCCACACTTCTTGAACCTCATGACACCCTTAGTCGGTGACACCTTCAGGAACACATAGTCTCCCACTAGAAATTCCAACGGTCTCCGCCTCCTATTGGCATAGCTCTTCTGCCGACTTTGCGCAGCTAACAGCCTGCTATGGATTAAATCCACCTTGTCTGCATACAGCTGCACAATCTCCGGACCAATCAACTAATGCTCTCCCACCTCGCTCCAACAAATCGACGATCTGCATGGCCTACCATACAAAGCTTCGTACAACACCATCTTGATGCTTGAGTGATAACTATTATTGTAGGTGAACTCAATCAACAATCGACGGTCCTCCCAACTCCCTTGAAAGTCTAAGGCACATGTTATGAGCTTATCCTCTAGCATTTGGATAGCCCTCTTTGTCTGACTATTCGATTGAGGATGAAATGCTGTGCTATAGTTGAGCATGGTGCCAAAGGCCTCCTACAGAGTTCTCCAGAACCTTGAGGTGAACCTCATGTCTCTGTTCGACACAATGGACATCGGAACACCATACAGCCTCACCACCTCGGATACATATAACTCCACCAAGCCGTGCAACGGGAGCTTCACCTAAATAGCCAGGAAGTGACTAGACTTGGTTAGCTAATCCATTATCACCCACACGGTGTCGTTCTTCCTCTGAGTCCATGACAAACCAGTCACAAAGTCCATCGAGATGTGCTCCCACTTCTACATAGGAATATCCAATGGCTGCAAGGTCCCTCCAGTCGTTGGTGCTTTGCCTGGACCAACTGGTAGGTTGTACACCTTGCCACATGGTCAGTAACATCTCTCTTCATGCCAGGCCACCAAAAGATCCGCTTCAGGTCTCAATACATCTTCATATTCCCAGGGTGAATAGTGTACTTAGACCGATGCGCTTCATCTAGCAACCTCTGCTTGGCCTCCTCATGCTGGGGTACATACAGATGCATATCATACCTCAAGTCTCCATTTGCCCCAACAGAGAAATGAGGCTCTCCACCAGCCTCTAGCTTCTCAAACACAGCCTGAACAAACTGATCCAGCTACTGATAGGCGACAATAAACTCAAACAGCTTAGGGCGAACAGATAGGTTAGCCACCCAGGCACCAACTGACCCCTGAGCTTGTCGCTTCGGCCTACAGCTCACAATATCCTCCAGCATGGTCCACTCCTTGACCATCAGGCTTGCCATCACGTGTGTACACCGACCTAGGGCATCGGCAACCACGTTGGCCTTATCGGGATGGTAGGACAGGCTGAAATCATAGTCCTTCAGATACTCCACCCAATGGCACTGCCTCAGGTTGAGGTCCCTCTGCGTGAAAATATACCTCAGGATCTGATGATCGGTGAATACCTCAAACTGCTCCCCATAAAGATAGTGTCGCTAGAGCTTGAGAGCAAACACTACGACAGCCATCTCCAAATCGTTGGTCTGGTAGTTCTTCTCATGATCCTTCAGCTGGTATAAAGCATATGCGATGACATTGCCATACTACATCAGAACACACCCCAACCCAACGCCAATGGCATCACTATATACAATGAAGCCACCACTTCCAGAAGGTAGAGTCAACACAAGGGCGGAAACCAGATGAGACTTCAACTCTTGGAAACTCACTTCACAATTCTAGTCCCAACAAAACAGAACCCCCTTCCTAGTCAACTTTGTCAAAGGCACGACTATAGAGGAGAAATCCCTGATAAATCTCCTATAATAGCCTGTCATACCCAAGAAACTCCAGATCTTTGACACAGTCCTAGGTCACTCCCAATTGCTCACCGCTTCTACCTTGGCTGGATCCACTCTAATGCCTTCTCTAGAAATCAAATGGCCAAGGAACATGACTTCACTCAGCCAGAACTTACACTTAGAGAATTTAGCATACAGCTGATGACGCCTCAAAGTATCCAAAACCGGCCTTAGATGCAAGGCGTGAGTCTCAACATCGGGGGATTAGGTCAGCACGTCATCAACAAAAACCACAACAAACTGGTCCAAAAAAGGGCAGAAAATCCTATTCATCAGATCCATAAACGCAGCCAGTGCATTGGTCAAGCCAAAAGGCATGACCACGAACTCGTAATGCCCGTACCGCGTCCGGAAAGCAGTCTTCTGAATGTCTAACTCTTGTATCCTCAACTGGTGATTCCCTGGCCTCAGATCTTCGAGAACATGAATGTAGACTACAATTGGACGAACAGGTCATCAATGCGTGGCAAGGGATACTTGTTCTTCACAGTGATTTGGTTTAGCATCTGATAATCTATATACAATTGGAGTGAACCATCCTTGTTGCGGATGAACAAGACAGGTGCTCCCCACGGAGACACACTCAGCCTGATAAACCCCTTGTCCAGCAACTCCTACAACTGAGTCTTGAGCTCTTGCAATTCCACTGGCGCCATGTGATAGAGAGGCTTTGACACAACACTAGAACCAGGGATTAGATCGATTGAGAACTCTACTTCCTTGTGAGGTGGCATACCAGGCAAATCGTCAGGGAAAACGTCAAAATATTCACACACCACAGAGATGTTGTGAACACCCAACTTAGGAGAAGTGAAGGTAACTATACTAGCTAGATACCCCACGCAACCCCTGACAAAAGACTTATAAGCCTTCATAGTTGAAATGACAAGCTTAGGCTCACCCTGACACCCACCTTTCACAAAGAATGACCCATTCTCAGGAGACTCAAAATAAACTCTTCTCCGAGTACAGTCAATCAAAGCGGACTGCTGCACCAACCAATCCATGTCCTCAATTCTCCTCAGTTTTGCATGAATCGCCTTCCATCTGCCTACGTCCTCTCGGGGCTCGGTCTCCACGATAGGGGCCTTGCCCTTACGACCACGAGGAGGCATCCTGCCGGAGAAAAGCAAAACACCTGCACCATAGACAAGGCAACAACCAGAAAACCATGAAGAAGCCAGGTGCAGACTCTATCCTGCATGCAAAACCTATAGAATCTCTAGACCAGACACCCTAGGTATAAAACTAGCCTAGTGCAACCTAGTGAACCTAGAGCTTTGATAACAAATCTGTAACACTCCAAATTTCCTATAACAATTTAAACAAATTAAATTACTGGAAAATAAAAGCTAAATAGAAAATATCAAACTACCAGGAACCTGTGTATGTAGCTACGAAACTCTGATGTATATGCACTATGCTAAACCTTCTGTGTGCCTGCACCTGCAATCCAAAAATACGAGGAAAACGCATGAGTGATAGAAGTCACTAGCACACACTCCATGAAAAATGACAGGAAAATGAAACCATAATTAATTTCTTTTAAATTCATTTTGCAAATCATTTTTTTCTAAATTCTCACAAACCAGGCCTACATTGGCCAAAATCACAACTAGGGCTCTACCAATCCAAAACCACATGCAAAGGCCCTTAATGGCCAAAACCACACATAGTGAGTCAAGAAGCTCGACGCCAGGCAACCAAACTCTAGCCATAAGAAATCCACCGAGGAGTGACCGTGGCGTTCTGCACTGCCACGGTGTGCCGCCCTGTGTAGGAGTCAACCACTGTCCCGCAATTCTCCCACTTGTAGAACCCTCATAAAGCCAACCCCTCCCTACGAAGGTTGTCCTGTCTCTCAGGACTCTACCAGCTATGGGGCATGTGTTCCAACTGCACTAGCCACCACAGGATATGCCTCCTCACGGCATCCTCCACACGATGCTCAGGAGTGAGTGTTATACCTCTGCACCCAACGACACCCGAGCCTCAGTGCTCACAGCGACAATAGGAGTATCATATCTCCCCGTCATGTCACAAGACACCTCGACATGTGGACTACAACCTTCGCCTCGGGACGACAATTAGGGAGTCTCATACCTCCAAGACCCGATAACTTTCAGCCTCAGGTATCTCAGCCTCCGACATCAACCATAGAGTCACACCCGACCACCTGAGAATGTCGTCACATTCCCTAGTCCAGACGATTTGGTCCCACACTGTCTCAGTCCGCACATAGAAACCAGGAAAAACATTTTCCAAAATGAGCCAACCATTTCTTTGAAACCATTTTCAAAATCATTTTGTATCTTTGAAAACTCTTCCAAAACCTCGGTAAAACGGAGCATCAGGTGTCCTAAGGGACCACCACAAATGGCCCACAATCCCATCTCAAAGGGACAATACAAACCCACCACAACCAAGAGACCAACTGCAAGCCTCACCAACTGGCCCACAACGTGGGCCCCACACGGATCCACACCCGAGCCCACAAGCACAGTGCCACAATGCATAGGGACATGCAATTAGAAGCCGGCCCGTAAGGCCCAAGCCCAAAATCACAGAACCACACAAATGGGTTTCAGAAATAGTAACACCGGTCCAAGAATAAATTCATTAAAATGTAAATAATTACAAAATGAATTTTACGGGTGTTACAATAAATCTCCACTTATTGGCACTTATTTGCAGCACTTCATTTATGTCATAGCAAGTATTCATTGCTTATCCACCAAACATCCTCTCACTCAATCGTGTGTTTGGGAGAGATATAAAGAATTTCGAATTGTAATCTTCATTTCCTTCAAGTGTACAAGCTTCTCCAATTGTAAGAAGGACAAGTCGTAGATTTTGTGGAGTCTTAGTGAGGTTTTTGTCAAGAGGTGTAGAGGCAGGATATTGGCTGAGAATCAAGATTGGAATTGGAAATTTTTGAGAGGTTCTCAAGCAGCGGACTAAACTAGGAAGATCAAACCATTATAAGTTTCTCTTCTTCTCAATTTCTTTCATCTCATTTTTTGTATGCTTATAGTTTAATTTTCAACTTTCAATTCTATTATTATTTGCTTGTGTATGTTAAACTAGTTTTTAAATTGCTAATTATCCTTAATTATCTATTCATCCTTTCTTTAAAAAAGCCTTAAGATCCTTACAATTGGTATCAAAGTCTTATTTATCTAAGTAAAGATTTAATTATTTTCTAGATTATGGCTTCATCATCTTTAAACAATAGTATTATATAAGGTCAAAGTATAAATAGACCATCATTCTTTGATCCCAACAATTATAACTATTGGAGATGTAGAGTAGTAATATATCTTAAATGATGTAGAGTAGAAAAATAGTAGGGATGATGGAATTGAGATAAATGATGGGAATGTGTCGGGATCATGCTAGATTGTATGAATTTCGTGAGTTTAGGGTAGATATGCCCTAAATGTTTTAAGGTTTAACTCTGAGCATGTTTCCCTTGCGAATTTATATCTCCTTGTATGGTTGATGGAATCATGAATGGATTGTGGGGTTTTGTAGTAGACTCGAGAGTCTACATCCTGTGATTTACCTGTAATTTATGGTGTATGTTTGGGGGGTCCGATCGGGACTTCCACTTTGGACGAATTCCGCCGCTGCGAACAGGGGTGTGCCCTGTCTGCGAGGAATTTGTTATGCCGAAATCCTGACAGATTGTGCCAGATACCTGATATCGGTAGACTGAAAACACCTGGTCGACCGATTCAGGGGTTTTTGGTATACCGAACTAGGGAATTTCGGTATGCCGAAATGAAGATTCGGTCTGTTGTTTTTGCCCTGAGTCTAGTATGCGTAAATGTGGTTTTAAATAAAGGATAATGGTATTTTGAGCATGTGTTGATGATGTTTCCCCATGTAATGACATTGAGGAATGTGGGACCCAAACAAATGGATTTGGGTGTGATTTTGGGTTTAAGACCCTATGAATAAATGGAAAGATGGTTTTATGTGGTTTTGGGCATGAGAACCAATTTATGATTTTAAAGTATGGTTTTAATGGTTTGAGTTGGGACCTTAGTGGAGGGTCGAGTGTTGCAAGGAGACAGAGTCCTGCAACGAAAAGAATGGAAAATGGTTTTGAAACGGAACACTGATAATGTGGTTACCGAGCTCGTAGCGGTGTAGTCTGAGCCTGGGCTTTTGAGCTTAGTTGTTCGGGTCACCGACAATGTAGGCTGAGTCCGGGTCGTTGTACCTAGTTGTTCGGGTCACCGAGCTCGTAGCACTGTAGGCTGAGCCTGGCCTTCTAAGCCTAGTTGTTCGGGTCACCGACGGTGTAGGCTGAGCCTGGGTCATTGGACCTAGTTGTTCGGGTCACCGACTAGGGCGTCAGATAGAGTCGTATCCCCGTGCACTTATGAAAATGAAATTGAGGCCGATTGGTCGGGGCAGTGACATCCCGCACGGGGAATTTCATCGCGGTAGTGCAGGAAGGTAGGGGAAGGATGTCCTCGCCTACTGCTTGTGTGCTTGGTTACCCCTGATCAAGGTAACAACAGTAAAGAAAAGTGGAAATGAATAAAGAAAGAGAA
>JAMKQA010070678.1:0-10568 GCA_024699735.1 Posidonia australis | reverse complement strand
GCAGGCTCGTGGGATCTTGATGAAATCAGGGAAGAAAAATGAATTTGAAAGGTGAATCGAGAGGAGGAGATGGGTTCAGTGAGAAGAAGAAGATGGGTGTGAAATTTGTATGTTTTTTTGGTAGAAAAACATTAGTAAATGAAGAAGGAGAAAAAAAATGATGAATATGGATAGAAGAACTAAAGTGTTAGGTTGGAAAAGAGGAAAAAAGAAAAAAAATGTTTATGGTGGGCCTTCATGGGCTTTGGGACCAAGGTGAGATCAATTGGGCATAATGGGCCTATGTGGGCCTTGTGAGCCTCCATGGGCCCAAGTGGGCTTCAATGGGCTCAAATAGGGTTTAATGGGCCTATGTGGGCCTTGTAGGCCTCCATGGGCCTAATGGGCTTCAATTGGGCTTAAGTGGATTCATTTAGGGTTAGAGCTCAGCCACCACATTTCCATCCTGCAAAATTAGGAAATTGGGGTGTCTACCGTATCTCTAAGATAGTATCATCTTGGATGGGATTAGTTGGGAAGGAGGTCAATTGGTGGGGCAGGGATCAAGTAAAGAGCATCGATGTAGGGATGACTCGAATGACTTCGGCCCCTATGACAACCTTGCCTTTTGAAGGTGGTGGTTTCACTAGAAATACTGATAGTTGTGGATCGAGGTTGGGTCGGGTTGTGTTGTGTTCTTATGCAACCTAGCAATGTGGTCTCCTATGCTTCTCATTAGTTAAAGAATCACAAAAGAGAACTACCCAACTTCGAATCTTGAGATGGTTGTTATGGTATTCACATTAGAGTTCTCACAACACCACCCTTATTTGCATCTCAGTGATTCTAGCTCAACCAAAGGTGCTCCAGGTAGATCTATCCGTCATCGAGGATACCTTCTAAATCCTTGATCGAAAGGAGCAAGTTTTGCAGAACAAGATTCTTCCACTTGTGCTTGTGTTGTAGCACCACTAGATTTTATGGAGGCTACTTGGGTGCGAGTGGATGTCATCCGTACCCAGCATCCTTATCTTTTCACCTAGATGTAATTTCAAGAGTGAAATTCTTTTAAGGGGATTAAGTTACAACACCTGGGGTCTCCATGGGTGCCAGGCACGAATATCAAATGTGGGTACCAGACATGGACTTTGGGCGAGTTTCAGTAGCACAAAATGCTGTAAGTTATTATTTTGGGTTTTGATTCCCACATGATTTTGGGTTGGTGGTAGATGATGTTGGTCTCATTGGATATTTTTATAATTGTTTAAGAGTTATCCCTAGAAAGTGTTTTATGATGTTAATGGGTCCCTTATGCAAGTGGTTTGGACCATATGCATGAGTTTGCTCGTGCATGTGCCTTGTTTTAGAATTTGTGTGTGCAAGTGTTGATACAAGTGTGCATTACTTGGTCCATGGAGATAAGTGTGTGTTGTGTAAAGGAAGTGGGTGAATGTGTGGTGTCTTTGTCTTGAGCTAACACTTGTCCTGAGCTCAACTATTTAAAAGGCAGCACCTCTTAACTCCACACACACACTTATGAAGAGATGGGGGAGAGAGAAGGCAAGAGAGTGAGAGAAGAAGAAGAAGAGACAAAGAAGTCGCCACCACTACCACCCCGTGTCGCCGCTTGATGCTACTATTGTGCCATCAAGTTGCTACTACTGCCACCGAGGAGTCACCAATGCTGTCATCGAGTGCAACTGCTATAGCTACTAGGTTGGTGTGATCGAGCAAGCACGAGGATCAAGCGAGCACGAGGATTGAGCATTAGTGAAAGGTACATGCTCTACCTAGGATAAATCTTTTCCATGTTTAGGAGCATGATAATGTGTTTCATGCTTGGGATTCTGTGAGTGGAATTCGTGGTGGCCAACAGCTAGAGAAGACTACACATGGGTGATGGATTCCCACAAGTGAACCCATTCCATTTGTGTGATTTTGGGCCAATTCTTGGGTGAATCAAGATGGTGAATCGGGATGTATAATGCTTGGATGTGTGAATCATAGGATTAATTTCAGTTTTCTTGAGTTTTTCTACTTGGAATGCTCATTTATTGCAGGGATCAAGTTTTGGGTTTCGGGCAAGATTCCTTATTTTCTATAGGTTGGTTTCCTACACTGGGGGCACAAGGAACCAATGTGGGTCCCCAATGTGGGGTCTAGCAAGGGTTAACCACATAGTCCATTGCAATAGTTGGTTTTTACTCAACCTTTTGAGTTGGTGCTTTTGTGGTTTTGAATAGTGTTTCATGTAGAGTTTAGTGTGGTGTTTTGCAATGTTTTCGAGATGATTCTAAAATGGTTTTCAAAATGATTTTTCAAAAAGGATTTAGAAAAAGAACTACTTGCTTAGATTGAGGTCCAAGTGGTTTTCTAATTTGAGAGACCAAGAAACCTAAGCTCCTAACAAATAGAGATGGTTGACACGTTTAGGGTCATGAGCTGCTTGCTTTGGTTGAAATCCAAACAGTTTTTTAAGGTTTTAGAGGACCAAGAGGCCTTTGGTGAGGGCTTGTGGATCAAAAAACTGAGGATGAGGTCATGGACCAAGAAGCTAAAGCTTCTGACCAACCCTCTAAGGATGAGAAATGCCTCTGGTTGGTTGAGAGCTACCTACTTAGGCTAAGATTTGGGGAGTTGTACTAGCAAGAGAAGGAGGTGAAAAAGTCCTCTAGGTGGTTGAGTGCAACAGTTCCAAGGACGCTAAGAGGGCAGACCTTGTGTTCGTATTGTCCTAGTATGGACTTTTAAAGGTTCTTAGAGTATGAACCCAGGGTCGATCGCTTAGGGTCAGAGTAACTCAACAGGTTTTTGAGCTGTGTGTGTGAATATTGATTGAGGTTTTTCTAAACTCTAATTCAAGTTTTTTGGCTTTGATCTAGTAGAGACTATGGTTTTTGAGTTGTAGATTTCTAGTGGTTTTAGACTTAATTTGACATAGAGTAGTCATTTCAAGTATACATAGAGAGTATTCAAAATACAGGTGGTTTAATTTAAAGGAAAGATAAAATGATTTTGGAAATCATGTTTTAGAAAGGATTTTATGCTTGCCTGCAATGGAATCTTACAAGTTTGGTAACTTTGTAGATTCAAACCTTGAGGCTGCCATAAGAGGTGGCCATGTTGGCTAGGAAGCTGAGTACTAGCAGCTTCAGTTTTGGTTTGCTATTTTAGTAGTTAGTAGACATGTGTTGAGTGACTATTAGATTTCATGCGTTTTTTAGTGGTTTTCCTTGTGTGACATGCTAACGACTACTCGTGCGAGGCATGAACGGCCAAACGCACAAACCACTAAGGTAACAGTGAGATGGTGAATCTGAGAAAGGACACTCGACTCAAAAACACCAAAAGGTAAACAAAATAACAAAGAATATGGAAACAGAGTCGCCATCTAGTCTATTGAATACAGAAGACAAAAAAAAAACCCTGCAAGGAAAATATGGTAAAGACACTGTGAATAAAAAATATATGAATGCTCTATGCATGACATATAGGTCATTGTGGACTAAAGAAAGGGTAATGACTTCTGTTATGCATGAGGAAGGTCATAAGTACCCCCATACACCCAATGAATCAGTCTTTCTTAGCTAATTTGCTCACTTGTGTGCTTGTGTAGGCAATTGAATGCCAAATAGTGTATGCCTTTAGGCAATGATGCGATGCTTTTCAAATGGATGTGTGTTTCTTATGGTACGCTTAGATTAATGAATACTTATTGACATGATGCCATGCTAAATGTGTGTAAAACATGCAAAGAGTAGGATCTGGATGAGAGAAAACCAAGATCAAAATAGGTAATGCATGCAAGTGTGTGCTCTGATGTGCTAACTATTCTGAACCAAATGATCCGCAGTAGTGAACCATGATGGTGGTCTGCGATACTCATCCATGGATGCTACACACGTTCCAGGTTTACAAAGCAGACAACAAACATTTCATCACACAATGAAGGATCAAAACGAAGAAAACTCAATAATTCAATGCAGAGGAGGCAAGTATAAGCAACAACAAACATCAACAAAGATCAGACTCAGATCATGGATGCATATGAGCTTCTCTCCATCTCCCTTATTCACCATTAGACCTCATCGTCTCTCATGGCCATGGACTTAGGTGGTGAGCTTTGATGAGTTGTTTTGTCGTCAATTAGGAGTTGAGGAAGCAAGAGGAAATGATAATGCACAATGAGGATGCAATGCG
Organism: Posidonia australis; assembly: GCA_024699735.1. Lineage (NCBI taxonomy): Eukaryota > Viridiplantae > Streptophyta > Magnoliopsida > Alismatales > Posidoniaceae > Posidonia > Posidonia australis. The sequence goes on along the minus strand of JAMKQA010070678.1, from coordinate 6,389 downwards.
GATACAGATCAGTCGCTCCTCTTCCTTCCTCGTCATGTTCATCGAAGTTTACCTTATACTCGATGGCCATGGAGGAGAACCACAACTTTGAGGCTCTAGCTCCTCTAAAATGACATAGAAAGGAGTTAAGGAAGAGAAACAAATGCCTAGACATGCCTCCATCCACATTCAAAGGTCATTGGCCTCATGCAAACAATGAACACATCACCAACAAGCAAAGAATGCAAGAGAAGCAAGAACTTAGGCAAACATGAGCAAATCAATAATGGGAAACATAACAATGCTAAATGACAAAAGAATTAAGGCTTGGGAAGGTGTGCTTACCTGTGTTACAGCTGGATGTCTCTCCTCTCATCGACAGCATACTCCGGGTGTAGCTACTCGGGCGACAGCGATGGAGGCAAGGAGGATGAGTTGTTGTGTAGTGGAGAGACTGTAGGCACTCAATGGTGGACTATAGTGAGGAGAGTTGACTTATGGAAAGCCAAACAAAGTGTTGGAATTGGCTTCCAATGGTTGGTGTTGTAATATGCTTCGGAGATGCTAGGGAGTGAGGTGATGGCCTGTTGGTTGGCTTTCTTCGATGACCAATAGGTAAACAGTCGGCTTCTAGAGGCCAAGTTGTTAGCATTCATGGGCAACCTCGTCATGGATGAGGTGGGGGGACATTTATAGAAGGTGGGAATGCATGGGAGCTATAAGTGTATCTAACTTGAGAAAGGATGGTTGGGATTGAATAGGAATTCAAATGTGGAAGAGGAGTATGATGGTGTAATGACCCCCAAGTCGCTACCTCTCAACCTAGCTATAATTTTTCATGTTATTATTATTATCTTACAATTACACTAATTATGCAATTAAATTTAAGTACACTCAGCAGAAGCAGAATTAGTAAGCAACATAAAATAAAACTAAACTAAATACTCACCAAGATCCCTAATGTGTGGTAGCATGACTCCTCTTATAAGCACTAGCAACCGACAACTACTATCTTGCACCTACCAAAACACACAAAACAAAGTACACGTGAGTGACCACTCAAAACGGTCACCCAGCACACACCCCACCTAAGACAACTCGATCCACCACGACAAGGAAGCAAGCGTAACTACGCCACAAGCACACAAACACAAGCATCTCCACCTGGATGCTGCAACACCAAAACCAGGCAATCCATCATTGCCTGGTGCGCAGTAAAACTCAAAACCATGCATTTAAAACCATTCTTTCTCTTTTCCTTTCAAAACCATATGCATGTACTTTTAAAATCCTTTTATGCACACCTGAGAAGGCTACTATTGCTGACTCAAGCCCAAAACTACACCAAACACACACAGCCTGGTCTCACATACTCTCTAAGAGGACCAGACTACCAATAATATCTGAATACTCTCTAAGCATCTAAGGCACCCACAATAGCAACCACAAAACAAACACAGACCCTTTGCTCTACACAACACAGTCCCCTCTGAACCAAAAACAATCACACCAAAGCCTCAGAGCCTCTGCTCCCAAAACCACAGTCTACTCTAGACCAAAACCAAGGAGCCACTGCTCCCAAAGCACTACACCTCGAACAAGGCGCAACACCACAACCACCTCTAGGCCAAAGCCTGATTCCCTGAATCAAGACCTAGCAAAAACCACAAGCACGTTAAGCTACCCGGCACCAAGCAATCAATACTGACCACAAGCAGTCCACCGTAGAGCTACCACGGTGCTTGCACTACCACAGACAACCACCTTGTGGAGGAGTATGCTTGTCCCAACATCCTTCCACTTGAAGGAGCCTCAAAGGCTAACCACACACCAAAAAAGCCTGCTCACCCTACTTCTAGGCGAGCTGTCCTCTCTCAAGACAAACCACAGGGTACGCCCTTTCGACGTCCTACACAGTGTTTAAACCCCTAGAGGATCCAGCCTCTCAAGCTCAGCCAGCACCCACTCTACGCCTCGGTACCCGTAACAACCAGGGTATGACATCTAGCTACGTAGGAGTCTCATACCTCTTGAGTCCACTACTACGATACCTAGCTACCAATGGTACCCTAGGTCTTTGGCACTCTGGACTAACACCTACCCGGACAGCACCTAGACCCATAAACCTCATCCTTGGCCTCGTGAACGACTATCAAGGAGTGTCATACCTCCAGTATTCGACACGCACTTGCCTCAGCCTCTTCGTCTCTGACCTCAACCTAGGTGCCACGTCCAACTTTCCAAAGGCATTGTCACACCTTTGGGTCCAGACAACACGTCCCTAAGGTCTCTCGGTCCACCCAAGCAGAAAACCACAAAAATCTCTTTTCAAATCCTTTGCAAACTGATGCATTTCTCTTTCTCAAAACCTTTTTGAAAACCATTTCAAAAATCATTAAATATCTTTCCAAAAATCTTACAAAACTACGTGTCCAAGAGCGACATGAAAACCAAAACCACAACTCAAAACACTACCTCGACAGCTCTTCTGTCAAGTCCAAAAAGTCACACCAAATGCACTCAGAACACTGGATTCTGGTACCAAAGTGTCTGACGCCTACTAGCTTGTGTCTCACGTGGACCACAGCCAGCTCAATGTCAAACACCCAACCATGCCACTAAATATCTAATTCAGTGCACCATGCCAAACCATACCTCAACTGCAATCCTTGGGTTAAATATGAACCCTAAAGTCCATCTAAGCCATTTAAGGAAAAGACTTAGTATTTCTATGTCATATAGTCTTTTATTCTATTTACAGCACTTACGGATCTTACTAATTTATTTTAGGCAATCCCTTTATCGTTTCTAATGATCTTCCTAATTATTATCATGCTATAATTACCTACAAGGTTAATATGACACTAACATATTAAAAACCATTAAAAATAAGTTCTTAAGGGTTTAAATAAAATTTACATGAAAAGTAATTTCAACAAAGTTTAGAAACCAAAAAGTAAATTCTATTGAACTCAAGGATTGAAAGATAATTATCACAAAACTCAAGGACCTAAGTGTAAACTTACCAAAGCCAGGCACATAAAAGTAATTCACACAAACTTGAGGGTTAAACTATAAATTCCCCAAAACACTATTCATCTATTAACCATGATTAAATTTTTGACACTAAAAATCCATTCTTTACCTAAAATCCATTCTTTACCCAAAAATCACAAACCACACACCAAACTAACGATCTCGACGAGCTCTACAATCTAGTACCAAAAACACAAAGATCGGACCAATGGATCCTAAGAAATCATCAAACAAAGCCTATAAGCACTATTCATCCAACAAAATAAATACAAACATAAATGATCCACAAATGTACAATAAATTCCTAAAAATTGACTACAATTATAAGCACACTACCATACACCTATGATCCAAAATTGGAACCAAAAGGAGTCTACGGGGTGTGTACCTTACACCGGAGGCACAGCAACGACCACGTGGTGACACACCTCGTCCAACCACGAGCCCTAGTATTCTCCTTCTCCCTGCGACGACAATGCAATGGTGAGCACATTAACAGCGATGGTCTTCTTCAACTATACCAAGCTCTCTCTCTCTCTCTCCCATCTCAACTCTCTTTCTCTCTCTTTCTCTCTCCTTCTCTCTCACTCCTCATTCCTCCCCCTCACCCTCTCTCATCCCCCTCTTATTTCTCTCTCCCACCACTCTCTTACGTGAAGGAGGAGGAGAAGTGGAGTGAAAGAGAAGGAAAAGAGGAGTGAGGAGGAAGGCATGTGGGGGCAAGTGGGAGGAGAGAGAAAAGAGGAAAAGGGGAAAGAAAAGAAAAGAAGGAAAGAAGGAAAAAAAAGAAAAAGAAATCCATAACATGCGATTTAACCACGTGACTTCTCACATCTGGGTGACTCGTGTAAATAGGGACTAGCCACTCAGACATGCAAATAAACCTCCATAGCCTAAGACAAATCCTCAAACTTCCACGAGGATCGACACAACACCAAAACTACTTAACACCAAAAAGGACCAGAACTCACATTACAGGCATAGAACGCTGCCAAAGGTGCGTTTTACAATAAACGCAGGGAACTCAACGTCTAATGACCTAAAACTCTATTAAATATTTAGCCAAAAATACTAATCTAGGTATAAGTTGTTACAGATGGTCCAGGAATATCAAGATACATGCCTAAATCCATGCGAGCCAATAAAAAACAAAGATTCGATGGTCTAAATGTGAATGCACTACTAGAAAATCTACATTTTGCGAGGAAAACTAGCGAAGACAAGTCCTCGCCAAAATATAACGAGGACATATAGCAGGGAGTTAGCGAGAACATGATCTCGCAATAATTTTGCGAGTATTTAGCGAGGACTATTGCTCGCAATGTCCTCGCATGTTTTTAGCGAGGACATAGAGAGGAAATGTCCTCGCTATTTGTCCTCGTTAATTCAGATCTAAAATACCGACGCTCGAGTCGTTTCCCTTCCTTTCTTACCCTAATACTCATCCGCCTCCTCCTCTTCTGTTGGCACAACTTTCTCTACCGCTGCTCGTACGTCGTCAGACGTAACCTTTTCCGTGTTCCTCCTCCTCCTCCTCCTCCACCGCAGTGCCTCCTCCTCCGACGTCTTCCTCCTCTCGCTCGCACAGCCTCATCCTCCTCTGCCTCCTCCCACTGTCCTTTTCGACACATACAAGTGAGTTCCCCACATATGACTTTTTTTTGGTACCGTGGAAATCTCCCATACTTCCTTGTCAAAGTTGACAATCTAGAGACTGGATAAACTCTACAGTCATCGTCCTACGAAACATACTACCTGCTCGATGGTACCACTGAGAAACCTTTAATTTTCCTATTTGATGGTTCCATGTATAAATTTTTGTTGCCTTAACTGATAGTCAATCGATTCGTTATCATAAGCACAGGTGATAGGACAAGTACAATTCCATGGAATAAAGAGAATGTATAAAATAGTCTCTCATCAGTAAAAAAAACTGACAGTTTTGCAAGGCAACTTGGAAGTTCCCAGGCAAATATCCTTCCAAATCCACTCGAACACGGCAAACCAAGCTTCTCCAAGTAAAATGTCTAAATGGTTGTTAGCATACATCATGCACCAAGTTGCCAGTTTTGCACTGGGGTATTCTGTTTTATGTTGATTAATGTGACTTCTTCCAAACGTAATAGAGGAAACTACCTTTTTTGCTGATAAGAGCGCATTTTAGGTGGACATCACTCTCAAGCTTGTGAGGTGGACTTCTTTTTATTCCTTCCCTCTTCTTTCCTTCCAGCATCTCTCAAGTCCCTTTCCTAATCTATTATCGTGGCATTTTCCACCTTTTTTCCTTGTTAGGGATAGAACCTAGTCATATTTTGATAGTTATGGGTTATCTCAAAATGAATATTTGGATTTCTAATGTGTCGAAATAATCAACAATAAATCATGTCAAAATTTTTCTTCCAACACAAAGTGAAACTCAGCAATTGAAACTTACTGCACTACTGAAGATAATGGCATAAGCTATTTCCTACGAGAAGTTGGTCTTCCATTATAGCTGTGGATTCTAGTTTCTCAGAGACTGTGTTCCTAAACATAGAAATTCTTTTTAGTGGCACCTAAATATTCAGAATCAACATTTTTTTTTAAGAAAAAAACAACCTCTACATAGCCAAGGTCTTAAATCACTTATATGCAATTGTTTGAATTTCAGGGTTTGCCTCATTTGGATGCTAAGATAAAGTGGCCAAATGATATTTATTTGAATGGAGATTAATTCACCTTAGAATAGCATATGAAACATGGAAAATCCCCATGTCTTCCTCTGTGAATTTTTGATGTCTGATTTGCTACAAATAAATGTTGTCTTAGCATGTTGCATGTGGATCAGTTTCCCTAGGTCTATATAGCAATTGTGTGATTGATCATTTGAAGAAATACTCATAGAAGTCTCCAAGGAGGTCTTTTAACTACTTCTGAAGATATTTGGGACATCCACAGTTAAAGATGCATGCAAGTATTTCATGACACTATTTGGCACATCCACAATTTTCTTAACATATTAGTTTTATGTTTGAATCAGGAAACAAAAAATATTAAGAAGAGGTATAGGCAGCACTAAGCTTATTCTTCTCATCTTCAATTTCTTGCTCATTTTCCATTATTCTATTATCATAAATTATCTTTTTGTAATGTGATACATAAGTCACATTCTTTTTCAAGTGTCTTCGTCTTGTCATCGTGATTGGATGTATACATGAGTCGTGGATGGAGAAGTGTGTATGAGTTTTTTGAATGGTGTAGACACCCCAATTTTACCAATTTTGCAGGATGGGTCTGGTGGTTGAGCTCAAACCCCTTAACCTAGGCCATTTGGTTCATGGAAACCCATTTTGGCCCATGAAGGCCCACTAAACCCTGATTGAGCCCATTTGGGC